>VXAZ01005851.1:630128-646331 GCA_013399875.1 Gymnorhina tibicen
CGCTCGCACCCGCTCCGGCGCGGCCGCGCACACGCGTGCGCAGCGCTTTACATAATGCACCCACCGCCTCCCTGCCGCCCGCCCCGCTCGCATCTCCCCCGGGGGAACCCGCGGGAGGGACCCCGAACGCCCGCCCGAGGACTTGAACGGACCCTGCGAGTTAAAATCCGACAGGTTGGAAACAGCGTGTTGTTCCACACGCGCTGCCGGGAGAAAGTTTCAAAGCGTGTGAGCGAGAACGGCCAGGAAAATTAAACCCTAATTAGCCGGCCGCGTGGATTATCTGAACTGAATTAAACAACGCTCATTCAGAGTTATGGTGACCTCAACTCAATTCAGCCGGCTCCGTCTAGGAAGCTAATCTGGTTTCTTTTTTTTTTTTTTTGCCGTGCTTATCCATGTGTAAACAGGCCTGGGGTTTTTAAAGAAACATTATCAAGCAAAGTTTACAGCTCGGCAGCAGCATTAGTACGTGGTGTTGCTTTTGGGGACGCTGCATCCCTCCAAACCCGCTTGTGGACATCTTTGCTCCAGAATAAGGAGAGGGATTTCAGTCCCTCTCAACACAACAAATAAGGGACAATAAGTCCCTCTCAGTACAATAAAAATTAGATAGGCTGGAGGACGATAAAGAGACCAAAACAATCACCCAGCTTGCACTTTTCCTTCCAGTCTATGAAATCAGGCCTCGTGTATGCAAGGAAACAGCGTAGAACTGAACTGGAACTGCACTAACACCCCCAATTTGAGCACCAGTGTCCACGTGTGGAATTCCACTGAATTCTTGGACTCAGGATGCCGTGAATGACCCCCTCAGGGACACACTTGCTCCTCACCGATAACAGAAGGAGCTGTTCCTTAAATGCTGTAAATACCCATCACTCTGCCCTTTGCCTGCTTTTGTTGCATTTTACCCCTTCCATACCCAGGACTGAGCATTTTCCCTTCTCTTCATTATCAGTCCCAGCTTTGAGTGCTAATTCCCAGAAGAGCATCTTCCCAAAAGGCTGATTATCCATCATTTCTCCATAATCAAAATCAGTGGGAGCAGGAGGTGCTCCGGCAGGCTCAGGCCAGTGCAATTCAAAGGCTGCACAGGATTTTAAACTGAAAACGCCACCACCATTCACACCTTTGCCTGGATACTACAACAGTGCCACCACCCTCATATTACTCAGAGAATACTCCCAGGAGCACATGAATTCACTGTTTATGTGCCACTGTTCTAATAAATTCATTGCGTCCATCAGCCTGATGACAATTTTGTTGTTTCAAATGCTTCCAAAAGTTTGCCATCTGGAGAATTTACGAATTTATTTCAAGGAAATGACATGTAACAGGCGAATCTTCCCATTCCCGGTGCCCAGTGCAACAGAACCTCACATCCAAGGGTGGTGTGATTCCCGCTGAAACACCATGTCTAGGATTGTATCCAGGTTCAGTGAGTGGATCATGCGGATAAACTCAGATTAAGTTCAACCAGCACTAAAGGCAGTGGCACTGCATCCTTTCAACACAGCCTGGAGGCCAAGGAACACCAAGATTTAAATGCTCACCTGGAATCCAGGTTTGATCCCACTGGGTAACAGCTGAAAGTGCTGAAAGCTGAGGCTGGACGAATCCTGACCAGACAAGAGAAACCTATTTTGGGAGGCAAACAAAACTAACCACTGTAACTAATTCAAGGCTCAATTATCCATCTGTGGCAAACATTATTATGCAAGGGTTTGTGTTCTCCCAAACGCTGTTCTGTACCTCGAACCAGAATCAATTCAAGCCTCACACTTTGCATTCAACAGGACGTGGAATGAAATATCTGAATGGTCCCATTTTGTTTTACAGCCTATGGATATTTCAGTGGTTTTTTCTCTTCCAGAGAGAAGGTGAGAGAATAGTTAAAACCACAATTCTCAGCCTCTACAAATTCTGATATATTTAGTTTGAAAGACTATTAAGGTTTGAACAAGATGCTATTTTTCAGCAGTCGCAAGAGTTACACTGACCCAAATGCTGTGATAAATTCAATATAATGGCTGCTTCAGATCTGCGACACACAAAGGCTCAAAGCAGGTCACGGAGTGGCAGGATAGACGTGAGGTTAAGTCTAACCCACCCCTCAGGCTGGCAGGAGAGAAGATGAATCAAACAAAAGTCCTGCTTCCAAAAGCACTGTAAGAGCAGTAGTAAAAATGCAAGACTTACTTAGAGAAAAGCTTCTTAGGCTTATCTGGCATGCAAGGGGTAAAGTTATGGGAATTTGGAAAACCACACAGCAGCTCAAATGCTTCACAAGCTTCATCAGATCCGCAACATTTCACCCCAAACTCTTGGAAGGACAAACACTTTTTGCATTTCTGCAGCGCCATCCCTGGCACTGTGAAGAGAGCTTGTGCCATGGTGGTAAAAGTTAGATAATACTGCACTGAGAGAGGATCTTCGGGGCCTTTGAGGAAACTCTTCTGGACATAAAGCTGCAATTTCCTGTCTTGTTCAAGAGCTGCAAGAACGCATTTTATGTCAGCTGGGTTCGCTTGCACGGGTCTGGTGTTCAAGACTCAAGGTAAGGACTTTATTTTGTGTGTGGAGGACAATGTGAGGGTCTGCAAGCTGAGCATGACATGGTCAAACACCTCAGCCTGGACACCACAGCTCTACCAAGCCCTACAGGAAGACCAGAGTCACATTTGGGCATCCCTGCCTCCAAGGATGCTCCAATTTCAGGCTCAGCTGTCAGGCTCCTCAGCATCCCTGCAGGCAGCACCTTCCCCTTGCCCAAAGTGCACCTTCCGTGGCTGCAGGGCTGCGCTGCTGCCCTGTAACACAAGCACTGTCATGCATATTGCATCTCCCAGCCCCGAGGAAATGAGGCTCTGTCCGAGTAATTAAAGCCCGGGGCTGACGACAGATCCGTGGGACACAGAGCGGGGCCTGAATGTCCGGGCCTGCGGAGCACCAGGTGGGGGTGGGATCGGCTCTCCAGCCAGCCAGAGCAATCCTACCCTCCCTGTAAGCCACACCGGCGAGGCAGAACAAAAAGAAGCCTTTAAAAGTCTGTCTGCAAACTGTCAGGCAGCAATGAGCACCTGGACTGGAAAACACGTAGGGTTTCTCATTTCCCCCCATAATTCTTTGTCCGCCTTTAATATGATCTGGTTTGAAAACTTAAAGCCTTTGGGGCAGCTATTCCCTAACATCTCTGCTTGTCAGATGGGTTCAGGACAGAACCAGGGGGACACACTTTCATTGCACTTCCAGCCTTGTCTTTGAAAAAGACACACCAGAAATGCCAAGAAACTGTGTCCTGAGGGAAAACTCAGTGCTACAACCTCAAGATGTGCAAGCAGGATTGGCATGAGTGGGGAACTGGGTGGTAATTAGGATTTTGCACACGTTTAATTTGGTTCTTGCTCATACCTTGCGCCTGTAGGTGCTTTTCTGCTATTCACCCTCTTTAGGAATGGACGGATGGACTCCTGACCGCACAGCACGGGACAGGGTGAGTTCTCTGACTGGGATATTGGTCCTGTTTGATAACTCCTGCTCAGCCCATGGGTGCTACTCCTCAAACCCCACAGGATTCCCACCCTGCTAAGCAACAAGAAGCACTCTCCCTTCTCCCTTGTGGAAAATGGGCTCCTAGACAGGTACCAGACCGAGCAAAACTCTTTTCTGAGCTGACAATGGCATTTTCACAGAGTCCATGGATTCCTACGGCAGTGGGGGCTGGAGGAGGCAGGGAATCATGTGCTCACAGGCATGGGGAGGAAGAGGGGGAGGAGGAGAACAAGGGGAGAGAGAGAACAAAGTGTCAACATCCTAACTGGGACACACAAAGAGCCAGTTCTTAGTAAGAACTTAATCCAGGATTAACAAGAGGTCAGCTACCTCTGCAAGGAGACTGCACTAAAAGCAGCTAATTAGCTCTCCTTAATTGCACAAAAGGAGCCACACAGAATTAAAGACATTCACCAGCAGCAGGTCCCACCTCACCCAGGAAACACAGCCCTACCTGTTGTCCCCAACACCACGCTCAGACAATCAGCACGTGGAGAGCCAGGAGCAGGAGAGGTGCAGTGATGGATGGGAGGGGAAAAGGCTGTGGGGAGCTTCAGCATCGACAAGTGCTGGAGTGAGAGCTGGGGCCTCCATCAGCCAGCACAAGCATTTGTAGCACGGCCAGAATCTGTCTAGACAGTTTCCTCATCAGCCACTGCCATGAGCCACCCCAAATCCCTGAGGAAACCACAGCTCTCACTTTCACAAGCAGCGATATCCATGAGGATGTTTAATGCAGTTCTGGCCTTCCTTAAATCAGTGTGATCTCTGAACATGAGGAGGAAGAGTAGCACGAGGGGAACCAGTTTTGCTCTGCAGGTGGAGACCGACAGAATCCCATCCCCACACGGACAGGCACTGCAGGATAAATGTGAGGATAAATGGAGAGCACACAGCATCACGGACAGGTGGCAGATCCCACCTGGAAGCCGCCAGTTTGGAATGATGCAGTGGGAAAGGCTGGCTGAGCTGCCCACCCACGAATCCCCTGTCTGGAATTTCTAATCATACATTACACAGACACTCACACATCTGAGGTTCCCTGTCAGCCTCCCCTTGGTACTAAATCCATGTCTTTTTTCCTGTGGAGCCATTCCATGTTCTGTTCTCCTGCACTGGTGCATATTTCACCCCAGAAGCCCTTGCTCTGCACTGACAGATAATGGATCCAGCAGTCGGTGCACTTGAAAATGAAGATTAACAGGCACATCAATAACGCCAACAGATGTCTCTGAGATGCAGCACTAATAAAAGGAGCTCCTGCGTTTATTTGGGTTATAGCACCGTGCTGAGGGCTGGGAAGATCAGGCAGACACGGCCCTGAGTGCATCCCAGCAGGATCAGCTTCCAGTTTGAGGGAGGATGAAGGGAAAAAACAAAACAGGATGACCAGGGAAGGCTGCCCTACACACAAAGAAAAATAACAGAAACAGGAGCTCACGCTAATTACAGGTGCCTGTGAAATCATTACAGTAGTGCCTCCATTATTTATCCTTCTTTTCTTCCCTCAGGACAGAGTTAAGTGTCATGCCACTGTACTTCCAGTGACATTGCAGGGGGAGCCACCAGGGGATGAGCAGCACCAAAAATTCACCTCAAACCCAACACAAACAAATGAGTTCTTGGGATGCCACTGGAAATAGGAGACAGCCACCCCCTCTCTACTCCCAGCAACCGAGCAGCAGCCCTCAGTTGTGCTGCTCCTAGGCAGGCTCAGCACAAAGGGAGAGTTCCCTGACATCTGGCTAAAGCTTCAATAGCTGCCATTGGGGAGAGCAGAATGAACATCAGCCGAGCTGTGCCAGGGGCTGGGCTGCAGCGGCCTCCTGGTACAGACAGGCCCCACTCCACCGCCCACCAGCCCTCTGCTCCCTGCTCCCTGCCGTGCTGAGCTGGAATAGCTCAGATCTCATTCATAAAGAGAAGGAAAAGTGTCCTAAAAGGGCCCAAGGTCCAGTCTCTTTCTCCAGCCCTGGCTGGTGCAGCGTGTGCTCCTGCATTGTGTTGCTCTGTTATGGCTATTCCAGCTTCTCCATTGCTGCCAACTGTTCCAATCTCTTTATCCCACCCAAACCCAGCCTCCTGCAGCCTTCTCCAAAGCACTGCCCCAGTCTCTACCTTCAGACTTGCCCTGTGCCACCTCTGATTTCCAATCCCAATCCGACTGGATTCATCCCCGCTCCCACTGACTTCCTTAACTTTGCTTGGCCCTTTCTTCCAGATTCCTGAAATCTGCTGAGCTCACCCCAAAACTCACCAAAAACACTGCAGGGCTGCTCAGTGCAGCCCCTGCTCCCATGAAGACAGAACATTTCTCCACCTTAAGTCTTCCCCAGCTTTTCCCCCCACACCCCTTCCAGCCCCACTGAGACTCCCCCACCCAACCGCGTCCCCATCCCAGTCCCGCACTGCGCCAGGGCATCCTCCTTCCTGAGGAACTGCCTGGCCTCCCAGCACACACACACACACACACACAAAGGAACCTGCGTGCACAGGAAGGAGTCCCCCGCCTGCCTGGGAGACGAAAAACGAGGAGCTAAACGATGCCATCGCCACCTGTTAGCGCATCGCCCTTCCCGGGAGGCGGCCGCGGCTCTTCCGCGCTGCTCTGCGGGCTCCCCGCAGCCGGCAGCGATTCTGCCGGGGGGCACACCATGGAACCACCCAGGAACCTCGCTGCTGCTCCGGGGCATTTCACGGCCGCCCAAGGAGTTGAGAGAAAGATTCCCCGCTCTGATAACGGCTTGGCATGGCTGGAACAAAGCCTCCTTTGCAGTGCGCTGCCCGGCTCTGGCATCCGGGCCCGCTGCTGCCCACTGGGGAGAAAAGCTCCCGCTGTCGCTTTAAGGATATCCCGCACCACCCGGTTAACCCTGGCTGCTCCTCGCTGCCGGCACCGAGGAGAAATCCCAGGATTTCTGCTCTTCTCCTGCTCTTACCCATCTGTTCTGCCGCCCTGGTAGAGCTGCTCTGAGCTGTGCACAGCCCTGGCATCCCAAGCAGAGCTTTATTAAATATTCTGAGCTGCTGCACAGCCCTGGCATCCCAAGCAGGGCTTTATTAAATATCCCCGTCCTCCCCGCGGTGCAAACCACCAGGGAGCACTTCTGTGACGACAAAGGAGCAGAGCAGTCAGCGTGGACATAAACATCCCAATTACCTCGAAATTCCACTTCCTCGCTCCCACAAAGCTCTGACTCTCCACCCCGAGGGGCTGCACATCCTCCTAAACCTTATCAGGCAACATAGACCATCGATTTCCCCGCTACAACAGCAGGCAGCAACGGGAGAAATATTTGCCTTCAACACTCGGGCATTTCCAAGCACAAGCTCCGGGAAAGGCCATCTCCTGCACGGAGCTTCTACAGTGCAGAAGGTAACAATGTGACTCATCTTGAAAGTGTATATAAACACACTTAAAAAACCTGTCTGGGGAAAAATAAACAGAGGCTGTGCCTGATTCCCTTCTGGGAAAAGCAGGAATGCTGCCCTGCTGCTGTCCTCGGGTTTGTACCTACTCCAGGCAGGTGTAACAGGGGAAACAAAGCCACGGCCAGCAATCCAAAGAATTTAGAAAGCAAGAAAGCAGCACAGATGGACAGGGGAAGAGCACAGAGCAAATGAAAAATGTTCCTGCAACGTGATATAGGAGCAGGGAGGACTGATGTGACTCGGAGCTGATCAATCCCAGCTCACGGAATGATGAAATATTTGCTCTGTATGATCAGTTAATCCCAACCAGAAACACGTTTAGAAGGGTGGCAAACAAGCAGAAAGATTTTCTTGCAGAGCAAGGAGTTCAAAGGAAAGCAAGAAAAACAACACGGCTCGTTTATGAAAACAAACTGGAAGGCTAAACAAAGTGGAGTGGTCAACAAATATTTGAAGAATGTAAATATTGAATAGGAAGAGAAGCTGTATTAAAAGGTTTGGGGTTTTTTTTTCTGAACAAGGAGCAATGGGATTACACGAAGTGGTGGGAAAGAAGTGAGGCTGAAGTGAAATCCTCACAGCCAGCAGCAGGAGGGAAGTGGAATAAACTCGTTCACTTGTCATGTTCATAAACAGCAATAGGTAACTGTTAATAAAGACAAAGCAGAATCACGGAACCACGGAATATCCTGTGCTGGAAGGGACCCACAAGGATTACTGAAGCCCAGCTCCCTGTACAGGACACCCCACTGGCAGGAGCATGGATCAATACCTCAATAATAACACATTTTTTTCAGTCTCTAGTTCTTTTTTTCAGTCTCTAGCTTTCCATAATTTTCATTTTTTTTAAAGTCCAGTTTGCAGCAATGCAGGACTCTGGAGGTTTGCAATGATTGCTGTCACGGCTCTTTGAGTGTTACAGTTTAAAGGATGGTCTTGACTTGCTGCATTTTTGTCCCCAGAACTTCCAAGACACACACAGACATCCACGTGATTTTGAGTTCCATGTGGGAAATCTTGCAAAGTGACATCCAAATCATCCCGAGTTCTTAATCTGGGCTGCGATCCTTGAAAGAACAGATGTCCTCAAGATAATTATGGCATCTCCAAGTACGAGCAAGGCACAGGTTGTTTTGGGACAATTATAAAGATTCAGTTTGTGGCTTTGGGCAAGTCCCCTGTGACAAGTGCAGGGGATAGGGCTGGATGTTTGCATTTCTCATCCTGGCTCTTACTTCAGCAGAGTTTGCTGCCTTTAGAGAATTGTTTAAACTATAACAATTTTTTTGCTCTCCTAAGCCAAGCTTCCAGTAAGGAATTAACACACAGCTATTAATAAACACATTAAAAGGAAAAACACCTTTAATCTCCATGTGCCTCACCTGCAAACCAAGGCTACTTCCACTTCCTTTCTTTTACCCTTCGTCCATCTTGACTATTTAAGATGGAATCTCTTCCTCCACACTGGAGGTGGGGCACGAAAATCTCCCAGCACAGCAAATCTCTGTTTTCAAGAGCCTCTTTCAGTGTAAAACAACACAATTTTAGAAACAGTTCTGTTTCCCAGATCAGTTGTGCTATCAGCTGCCTTTAAAACAGAAAAGAATCCATGGGGAACTTACTCTTCCTGCTGGAAAAATAATACAGCAGGTATTTGAAGCAGTGATGCAGCTTTAGTGCCCTGCAGCAGCCACTGAATATTGCTGAGGTTCTCTAAGCTCTGGCCTCCAGACACGTCCTCCTTTCATGGCCTGCAGCTAAGCACGGGTCTGCCTCCCAAACCCCATTCCCAAAATGTGCATCAGGTTGAGGGGCACCACAGGAGCGCCACATTCCTCTGACAGCTGGCAGCTCTGAGAAAGCCAAATTCCAGCTCTGAGGGCCGCACAGCCACGAGCCAAATCTCGCCATGAGCGAAGGGCACCTCTGCCACATCTCCAGAGCTGCTTTATTTCTGGTCCCGTGGGGTCAGAAATACACCAAAATTACAGCTCTGCCTCTGCGGCAGCTCTCTGAAACTCCTCTGTCTCCAGGGCAGACCTTTTAATTCGCAGCATTTGGAGCATCCTCAGTGCACCAGGGCTGAGAGCTCGCGAATGATTTCTGCCCTCCTCAGGCCTGGCCACCTCCTTCTCCTGTCATTCACACACAGCCTCATTCGCTCGGTATTTCATTAAGGGAATGGCTCTAATTAGAGGGAGCTGTTCTTGCACTAAAGATAAGTCGTGTGTCCCCCCTCCAGCTGATTTGTTCTAATTTTGTGTGCGTATCTGGACATTTCTTCTGTTACCAAATCTTTGCTGCTCCTCAAAATACACCTCAAAATACACCTCAAAATACACCTCCTTTCCCCCCAAAGTCTCTTTCATTCCACTCATTTTCCCTTCAATTTTTCTCCTTCCAGTCCCAAGGCCTGAAGTAAGCTGTGGTCCAAACCACATTCTTCCAAACCTAGTATTCCAAGTGGTTTGAAAATTATTTGAAATGTATACCCCCCAAATATGTGTATCTCCCCCCAAAAAATCCACAAATTCCTCCTTCTCTGCTCCTCATGCACGGAGTGGCTGTGACATTGTCAAAGGAGAGTGGCAGCATTTTGCATCTTTTTTTAGTTGGAAAAAAAGCAGAGCATCTGCCCCCAGGTCACTTGGCTGTGACCACAGAGAGCATTCTGTCCTGGAAAAATGGTTCCAGGGGAATAAACCACTGGAAAATGTAAAATATAATCAAGACCACAGGCCTAAATCTGGCCAAAAGGAAAACTTGAGGAAAGGAGAAGCTCAGAGAACATTCCAGCATCTTGTATTCAGCACGTGGCTCTGCAAGGACACCCAGAAGGAAAACGAATTCTGTGCAGCATTTTGGTTTTGGTGTCTCCATTTCCTGAGCTTGGACATTCTATCCTTGGATATATTATTGCTGCTACATTGCAACTTATATAATTTACTTCAGCCCGGCTCAAAAGCCTGAAGTTAGTAGTTACCAGTCATAATAAGCATCAATTAAAATAATAATGGCGTTAAGATGCACTTTCTAACCCGGCCTGAACTCAGAGACATTCAGGGGAGGGTTCAAGCAAAAACCCAGCTCAATCAGCCAAAGGGATACCACGAGCTGGCTTAGGATAGAGAGAAATCCGGAATTTCAGCTGGGGAGAGCAGAAGAGGCCTTGAGCAGGACACAGTGACTCTGTCAGGAAGCGCCACACGGGTTTTGATGGCAATGTTTTCCTCTTTCAGGGCCTTGTCCCTGCCCACTTGCTGAGCAGAAATCAGGCAGAAATTTCAGCTATGTGAGTGCTCCTCTCCAGCCCAACACAGCTATCAACACACACAGGCTGAATCAGACACTTAAAAACGTGGGACACTGCCCAACACCTCCTTCCAGCACTTGTCCCAGGAAAATCTCTGCTCCAGGCAGAGGGAGGAGGAAGGGCAGACTGGTTTGCCTCATTTTGCAGGCAGGGAAAGCGGGGCAGAGGCAACACCAGTGGCCAGTGACAGATCCAGGCACAAACGGGGCCTCTCCTGACTCCCAGCTCCCACAGCCAGCGCCTTCCTTCCCTTTGGAAGCCATCAAACAGCACCCAGCAGCCTCAGCTCCACATTTTATCTCTTCTTGACTGAATTTTCCCTCTTTCCAGGCGTTTTAGTGAGGAAAAGAATCTCTGGAGGAGCCTCACTGCTGCCTCATTCGCCTCAACTCAAGGCCCCGAGCGAGCAAAGGCTGCGGAATTCCGGAGCAATTCCAAGCAGCTTGCCCTTCACTTGACATTTATGAGGCTGCCGAAGGACTGTAGACAGAGAGCGAGGTGATCCTGCCGTCTGATAAGAGGGAAAGGCAATTTCCCAGCAAAACAAACAATTAGGATTCAATTAGCCAAAATAATCTGCAGCCCAAGGAGAGATGTGGGGGAGAGATTCTGGGTGCTGGCAGAGAACTCTGCAAAGTGCAGCAACTTCATGGCCTAAGAACTCCTCTGAGTCCTCAGAGAGGTTTCAACATGCACATATATATTAGAGAACAAAATTACAGATGTTTATCCAAATTTAAATCAAGCACTGGTGCCAAAAGCCAACCACATAAGAAACAAAATCATTAAAGGGATGCTTTTGCTAGCCTATCATCACACAGCAAACCCAGGCTCAGATCAAGGCCTTCAAAATGACTTGGTTTTATTTCAAATGGTCTCCTTCCACTGCAATTTCCTACTTTTACTAAAATAAAGGTCATACTTCACACCCCGTTGCCACTGCAGGTATTAATCCAGCCTGGCACTGTGCAGCCCAGGACAAAAACTGGTGCTGGGCTGATCCTGGTTCTATTTCTGGCTCTGCTGGTGCCCACGAGCGCAGCCTGGCCAAGGGAATTGCGTGCAAGGCTTCTCCTTGACTCTAGTGCACTCGGATTAGGCTCCTCGCTGCTTCCTAGGCCTTCCCACTATGGAAAAGAGCAGAAAAAATAACACAAAGGGCAGATAAACCAGCACAAAACCTGCTAATAACCCCTTAGTAACTGCGTGCCCCAGAACCATCTACTAAATAAACCTGCCAGCGCTGCTCCAAGTTGTTCTTCCAGTCACCTGGCACGACACCTTCTCGCTGAGAAAGGATAAAAACTGTACTTGATGGACAAAATGTTCAGGATGTGTGGCCAGTTCAGAACGTTCTGGATGCAGGGGAAGACGAGCGACCTGGTAATGAGGTTTGCTCTTCCTCCTGCACCGCCAGCAAACGGGAACACTCTGATTCCACAGATCCATTTGCAGAATTCGTAAGGAGCTGAGGCCTCTCCTTTCCCAAACACCAGAGCCATATTTATATGTATGTGGGTCATCTCTGGTGGTTTTTTAGCCGAGGATTATCAGCACCTATTTCCGCGCCCTGAATAAAAGGCACGAAGGAAGACGTAGACGCAGAAGAATCAATGAAGACAGGAAAGACCGAAAATGCAACATTTGAACCTGTAAACGTGAAGGTCGAACAGCACAATGGGCACAGCAGCACAATTATGTAACTTTAACAGAACTGTTTCCCTAAGCTCCTCCAAAAAATTGAGGAAGAATTGATTTGGAAATCCAATTTCATTTGGGATCATTTGCAGTGCCACACAACGAAGTTCATTGTCGCTGCACGCAGCCGTTCTTCGAGTCTCCGCAGCTTCAATACGGAATTGGAAGTGATTTAAGCAGCTTCATCACTTCCCTGGGTAATCAAGGAGGCACGAATCCCAAACACCCACGTTTGTCACCTCTGTGTGTCACAGCGAGGACTCGACGTCTGGAAGTGAGGACAGAACCACCCCTCCTGTCCCTGGCTCACCAACCTGTTATTTTACATCTCAAAGAAGTCGCAAGGCTGGAAGAGCAGAGCTGGGTAGGACGAGTGTGACAGCTCAGGAACCCCTCTCTCCGCTCTTCCACGCCCTGAGACATCGATTTCCAGGGCCAGGGGAAGGGCAGGGGTCATCAGCCTGGTCGGGGTGCAAAGAGCCCCTGCAGCCGCAGCCTCCAGAACGCAGAACTGAAACTGCCTGGAGTCAATCTTCGCTGCTCCCTGACATCAAACAACTTCTAATTTTAGCTCTGCTGTTCTGTAACCCTACCTAGTTGCCATCCCACCCCCACAACTACATAATAGATCCTTCCCTCAGATAAGTAGGGTGTTGGAACATTGAGAGGTTGGGTTTTTTTTTTTCTCACCCACAGGCACAAGCAGAAAAATGAATTACAGGTTTATTTTTAGTGGAGCCTTTGGCCCTTCTTTTCTCTGCAGGTTCCAGACCGCAGGTTCTGCAGCTCAGAACTATTCCAACCAACACAGCAGCACAAGCAATGCGGAAGGAACCACAAAGGAAGGAAAATCAGATGAGCAGGGTTTTATTCAGTATCCCATTTATGGGACATCCAGTTCAGCTACCAGCTTGTTTTTGTCCCTGCAATGCTCTTCTGGCACTAGATTCTCATTTTTCATCACAGATCTGAATTAGCTTCCATCTCTGCCGCATCATGAACTCCCCAAAACTCCTAAGAAGGAAGAGCAGGGCAAGCAGCACAGCCCGAGATGGAAGCGGAGGGAAAGCCTGCTGTGGTTTTTGGCTTTCTGAGATTCAAAGCTCGAGGCCTGGCTGATTACAGTCCCTGAGGAGCCATGAGATAACAGTGATGTCAGCCTGGAGGCAAAAGCTCTCTCTCACAATACCAGGTCACAACATAAAGATGGCAACAGCATTAAAACATCACCCTGTGCCACAAAAACAACTGATTAAACCAAGGCACCAGACCCCGACGAGAAAAATCGCTGCTGTCATCTGTCCCAACAGCGTCCTCGGGGGCTGCAGCATCATCCCTGCCGCCAGGACGTGACGTGCAGCAGGTCCTTTCGTCATGCCACTGTCACACTCTGATGTCACCCAGCCACGCTGCCTGTCCACCAGGCCTGTGCCGTGCTGCACAGCCCCGGGGCCACGCCGGGAGCCGCGACCAGATGGGGATGAGATCATTTTGGGCAGGATGAGATGGCGTGCTGCAAGAAATGCAGGGCATGGTGTGAGGGAGCAGCACGCTGGCCTGTGCCAGGACAGGCCCAGAGGTGGCCAGGGGTTCCCTGATGACACACACAGTGGGAATTGGTGTGGTCTGACAGCACGGGATGCACGTGGGGCCCGAAAACAGGGACAAGCAAGTCCTGTTCCCAAGGGTCAGAGCAGGCTGCTCCTGCTGACAGCTTTCTGTCCCTCCCTGGTACAGACAGCAATCATGTGTCCCTCTGAGCACGGCTCCAGGAGGAAATCTGGGTTAACCCCAGCAGTGCCACCCAGAGCGGGAATCGCCGCTCCTGCACCGAGGACCGAAGGATTTGTTCGCATCCCATGCGCTGGAGGTTTTTATTTCAGACAAACACTAACCCTATAAACCCACTTCATACCAGGGCTGGCCAGCCCCCATTAAAGACTGCAAGCAGGTCCAGAGAACTCTGCATTCATTCTGTCCTTAAATCTGCGCTCCTCCAATCGATCCAGCGGGGACAAACACACGTATTTGGGCAAAGCAGGACCTGAAATAACATCCCTGACTCACCCTCCTGTGCCTGGATATTGCAGTACAACCAAATAAACAAAACTGCTAGTAAATATCCTAGGGGGGAACAGAGCGACAGCTGCAGAGATCCAAAATGCCGTATAATTAAATAAGGGAAGCAATCAGAATATTTGATTTCGGGACTGGGAGGAAGGGGGATGCTGAAGAGGCAGGGCTTGGGTAGCACTTTGCAAGTGTCTCCAGGAGAGCCAGGGGAACTGATCGGGATCTTTATGGCATCCCAGCAGGACAGAGGGGCCCAGGGCTGCCCAGAGCCCCCGCGGCCCTGCCTGGAGCCCGAGGAACGGAGAGGGAAGAGCGTCACCTACTGAAGCCGGGCCAGCACTTCCTCCAGCACTGTAATCTGCTTATGTCCCCACGAATCCTCCAGCAGCCTCCCCGCTTTGCTCCCGGCCTGACAAAATCACCAGGGTGCTCCAACGTGAGCTGTCAGGAACGCTGCGACGAACTGGGAGCACAGAAAGTCCCCGGTTCCACGAGGAACAGAGCTCCCGTGCTGGGCTGGCGGGGAGGCAGGGACGGGGATGCAGCGGGGGCCATGTCACTGCAGATCCACTCCATCCCAGCGTTCCCAGCACATGCTCTGCTCTCCTGGTAGTACGCTGGGCGATTATGCAACTCCTCAGCCCAACTGCACAGCACAGAAGGCAGCAGAGCGCTGCAAGAGAGGGGCTTTTTTCATTTNAAAAAAAAGAAAATAATCATGTAATATTTCCAAATGCTAATATCCATATCATTTGTTCGGTCTGTGTGAGACACAGCCATGTACACACAGGGAAAATTCAAAGGCTCTCAGTGTAATTAAATAAAAGACAGAATTAGAGAAATTAGAAAAAGAGATGACCTATTGAGTCATCCCTGGCTCGGGTCTGTCCCCTGGGGCCCAGTACAAGATGCTTCCTAGTGCTATACTGTAGTGCTTTTATTTTTCACACAGAAAAAAAAAAATAAAATAGCAACAATAAGTAAAATAACAAATGCAAAATAACTTTGCTGTTTTCTCACACTTTACAGGCGAGGATCTCAAAGCACCACATTCATCCTGATGCAAGCCAGCGCACTTGAGAGGGAGGCTGTTATTTCTATGATTACTTCCTTTTTCATTCCAGGAAAAAAAAGGATTAAGGAAAAGAAACAGGCTTTCCCATTGCTCTTGTCATCCACTTCAACCCAAATTACGAAGTCACATTCCACTGTTAACTGTGGAACCGTTCCCATCTGATAAAGTTCTGGCTAAATCAATTTCATCATCATAATTCAAGGACTATTTATTCCAACTAAGCGGTTTTGACCTATTGGAAATTTAAAATAGTTTTGATATACTCAGGATTCTATGTAAGCCTTTGGTGGTCAAGTTTATACTAAATTTTATATATAGATATATAATTGTATCCCCTATTACATATATATGTATTTACCTACCCCTGTAAAACACAAACTTGACCAACAAAATATCTACGTGCCAACATTTTAGACACACACACACACACGGAGCTTTGTTAATTGCCTTTCACCCACACAACGTTTTCCTTCACTGCCCACTTAGCCAAACCTGGCGAGTTCTCCCCCAAAAGACCCAGGAACGATGAAAGAATTAACGAGCACTCGGGTACCTTGCTGGCAGCTCTCGGTTCCCTCGAATATGTTCTTACAGCACCACGCCAGTGAGGTTCATCCCCAAAAGCCGCTATTTAAAGGACAAGCCGAGCAGGAGCCATTCCACGCACGCAGCATCCAAAACACTTTTTTTCCCCCCCACCACCTTCCTTCGGCAAAAAACTGCCCGTGCTTATTTTCCTGTGCGATCAAACAGCCCCCGAGCCCAGGTGATGCGGTTCATGCCCAGCCCGGCAGCGGAGCAGGGCAGGCAGATGCAGCCGGAGCCCGGGGAGGCTCAGGGCATCGCGGCGCTGATGCGGAGATGCCCGGACAGCAGCGGCCCAGCGCCGCATCCATCGCCGGAGCCTCTCCCGGTGCCTCCCTCGCAGCCGCATCCCGCACCCAGGTCCCCCCGGCGATGCCGCAGCGGCAGCGCCGGCAACTTGGCGGAGCGCATCCCTTTCTCCGATTTCGGGGAGGGGGCCACGGCATCCCCCCGCCCCAAACCTCCCCCCCCT
>VXAZ01005851.1:646577-827856 GCA_013399875.1 Gymnorhina tibicen
CCCTGCCCGCCGCTCTGGGGCAGGCACGGAGCCGCGGGGAGCTGGGGACGGACCGCCAAGGGGCAGCTCGTCCCAACCCCCCCCCTTCCCCCACGCCACGGGCAGGGACGGCTCCTGCCGTTTTGTCCTACCTTGGGCACTTCCAGGGATGGGGCAGCCGCAACTTCTCCGTTCCAGTGCCTCAGCCCCCTCGCAGTGAGGAATATTTCCTATTATCTATCTAACCCTACTCTCTGTCGGTGTGAAGCCATCCCCCCTCGCCCTGTCACTCCGTGCTCTTGTAAAAGCACCTCTCCATCTGCCTTGCAGACTCCCCTCCGCCCTGGCCATACTTCCCCGCTTTTGAAATCAGTTTCTGGGGCCAGCAAGAACAGATGGGAGTTTGGAAGGCCCCTCATACACATGGGTTGTGCTCCCTTGGCCTCTTTCTGCAGCGAGAGGTTTGTCTGCTTTTCTCTTCAAGCACAGGGTCCTCTCCACGTAGGGGGGCTGGAGGAAGAGGCAGAGCAAGCCCCACTCCTCTCCTCCCTCCCCCAGTGCTGCAATATTTGGTCGTTGGTGCTTGTGAGGGGATTTGCCAAGCCACCACTCCAACTCCCCGACTATCCCAGAGCAGGGATGAGCTGATTGTTCAGGCCAGAAAAGAGAACTCCCATGTCTGGTGATGCTCTGGAAGCTGGGACATGTAACCTGAATTTCCCCTCCAATTTGTAGCCATTTCTCCCTGTCACATCACCACAGTTCCTGACAAAGATCCTCTCTGCCGCTTCCTGAAGGGAAGAGAGTCCCCCTCACCCGAGGGCTGGGGGATGGATTAACCCACCTCTCCTCCCAACAGAGCAACAACCACTACAGAAACCGAAGGAAAACTGATTTTCCTAATGGAAAACTGAATTTCCTAATGGAAAACCCAATTTCCTAACAGAAGCTGGTATCTTCAGCAACACAGGGGCCAAGTCCCTGGAGCTCTGGAGCTGAGGGAGGGGGATCTTATCTTGTGCTACCCCCTGGCAGCTCTGGCACTCGGGGAACAAGAGAGCCGTTGTTGCACCATCTCTTATCAGAGCAGGACCAGAGCTCTGCCCCCCACACCAGCACCAGAGAGCCCCTGCACCCCGCACCCACAGGGCAAGGCCTGGCCTGAAGGGAAAAGTGCCAATTACTGCATTACCACCCCCACTTCCTGCAATACACGGTGCTTTTCCTGGGAATTCTTCTATTCATCTCACAGGATCCGAGCACAGCCTGCTGCTCCTGCAGGTTGGCAGGGAACAGGGCAGTGTGTTTCAAGTAAGTTATAATTTAATTATTTTTCATGAAGTACTTCAAAAAGGGAAGCCGGGGCGTGTCCAGGGATGGACACCCGCACTCTGACCCCATACAGAGAGCTCTGAAGGGGTTTGGTTTGGGATAGGAATAGTCTGGATTACAAATCCTGCAGGAATTAATCAGTTTTAGGGGTGGTAGAGGAAAGAGAGCAGGCGGCTGTGTGTAAATAAATATTCTACTCTCTTTAAGGGCTTTTAATGGTATTCTGTCATTTTTTTGCACTCACACCCCCGTCCCCGTGGCTGCAGATAATTATGAGCAGACCGACACCAAAACCTTGCCCTGTACAACGCCCACCTTCGTTCTGCTCACTGCTCAGGGGACACGGGGGTGCTTGGGGCACTTCCACAGCTCTGTCCCGGTTTGCAAAGCTTTCAGTGACATTTGTCCCAGGAAACACCGGGATTCTGATCCCCACACCCCCTTTGGAAAGCAACGAATGTGGTTCTTTGTTCTTCCTGCTAATCACAACAAAGATCTTTTTTTCTGGTTCTCCCAAACCCTGAAGAGAGGAACAGCAGCAAAGTTCCAGTTCTGAGTTCAGCAGAAAGTCACTTTTGGAGGGCTTGGATCGTTCCAGGGCAGGTGAAATGAAAAAGGATCTTGGGCTGAAGTTTGGGGAATTGGGGAAGTGACACTGAAATGGAGAGCTCTGCAGGAGAGCCCCAGGGCAGGGGGGGAGATCCCAAATCCCAGCTTTGGGAATTTTCTCCGAGAACTTTGAAATGCTTTTTTCTTTTCGTTTATTTCTAGAAAAAAGGCAGTAATTTAACCACGCAGTTGGGCACAGGCCTTTCCCCACGACAAAAACCAACCTTCAAATCTCACCGCACGTAATCCCAGACTCAGCCCTTCTTAGGTCCAACCTACACCAGCTTGGGCCGGGCTTTGGGCCGGGCTTTTCCCCACGAGAAGCTCTGCAGCCGTGGCCTGCAGGTTGTCAAGGAGGGAGGCAAATCACAAACGCTGTAAAATGGGTCAGGAGACCTGCAAGCTCGGCAAATCTAGGACAGACTAATGCTGCAGAGTCACATGTTGGGAAATCAAAGCTCAGGCAAGAAAGGTATTAAGAGATAAGCAGTCATGCACTTTTTCCTTTTTTTTTTTTTTTATCCAAATAACGTGAGGCGTTGGGGGAATTATCGAAGGGAAGAGATCGCTTGGAAGGTGTTTGTTTAAATGTCTGGCTGGCCACCTCTGGAACGTGCTGTCCAAAATCCTCCCAAGCAGGAGCTTTGGCGGCACTGTGGGTCACCCCCACACAGGTATTCCCAACCCCAATCCCACGTCCTGGCTGATCCAGCTGTGCCAGCTGCATGGACAAGCCCTTCCCTTTCCCCCTCATCCTCTGCACGTAACTATTCCGGCGGGGAAAAGAAAAAAAACCCAAAAAAAACCAAAAAAAAAAGAGATTAAAATTTAAATAAGGCAACCCAAAAGCAGGGACGGGCTATGCACAGCCACCTCCTCAGTGCTAAGAATACCTATCAGTCACATGCAAGTTGAATTCCTGATTAATTATCTACCTACTCCATCCCACTAAAGGGGAAAATGGAAAAAAAACCAGTTGGAGCTGTGGTTGGAGGGGTCCAAACCCATTTCTGGCCTCTGTTTTGGAGAGGGAAGCCCTATAAAAATCCCTGGCTTCTCACTGCTCCGTGCAACTGCAGGTTGTAATTCAGAAAATGGTTGCAAAAAGCATCACTGAGATATTGTGGTGTGGCAAATATCTTTCATGGTCATGTTTTGCATTCAAAGGAGCTTTCCCAAGCCATTGGTATTTTGCTAAAAATTCTTTTTCCATGCGAATAATTAAAAATAGTCATGAAAGGGTAAACACTGGGTTTCCTTAGAGTTTGTTTGGGTGTTTTGTGAAAATAAACATAATAACCGAGTTGAAGAGCAGCTCTGAAACATGTGCAGGTGCCCCCACAGAGCCATAAATACGTATTTTCACCAACAGCCACCCTTCATACAGGATGGCAGACCAGAGGTTCACTTTCCCCTCTAGCCATAAAGGCTGTAAACCCAATGATTTTATTGCAATACCATTTGGGTTGTTTGGGGAAGGGAATCTCATTTTTTTAATTAGCTGCATAATTTACTAAGCACGAACAATAAATTATAATGAGACAAGTTCATGTGGTTGTGTTGTCCTGCCTCATCCCCGTCCTTTCTCCCAGGAAAAAATTCTCATAAACTTCAAAAAGAATTAAGATAATTTGGATCCTGGCCTGGTGCCAGTGACATTTTGAGTATTCCTGGTCCAGATCAAGAATTCCATTAATAAAACCTCCCTTGGGGCTCCTGGTTGCTTCCACCACCAGTCAGGAGGAGGAAGTCAAGCAGCAGCGCACACACAAACACTAAAAACAGCAACAAAGCAAAAACCAGGCAGAACTTTCTCAAACTGAAGAAAAGCTCGGAGATCAGGAGCAGCAGGAAAAAAAATAAAAAGGGGGTTGGAAGAAAAGACCGGATGTTTTCCTGACCTGCGAGCACAAACTGTCAAGGCCTCATGAATTTTAGAAGTTAGGTCTGGAACACACAAAAAACGGAGTTTGGGGTTTTTTATTTTCCTGACCCCCTACATGGATGAAAGAAATACTGGATGGTGCTGTCCAGATCAAACAGGGCTTTACGTGGCCTCTGCAGAGGCAGGAACATCTGCACAAAGGGACAGGAATTAGGGCTTGGTGTTGGGGAAAAAAAAGGCGATTTTTGCACAGGTTTTTCCCACCGCCCCAGTCAGGGCCTGGGGGGAAGCTGGAAGCACAGGGGCAAACCACAGAAAGTAGAAGTTGTGCAGTAATGTTTCATGTTTAGCACTGTTTTATTCACACACAGCTGTTCTGTCCTTCTCCCCTCGCGGACACTTCTCCAGGCAATCCCAGCCCAGCGCTACCTGCCAAAAGCCAAGGGAATCATCTCCAAAAACCCCTGTGGTGCTGTAAAAAGGCACCTTGGCTGCCTTCACTCATCATCCCCTGACAGCTCAGGAGAGGAACACATTTCCCTCAGGGTGGAACAAGTAAATCAGCTGAAATATCTCCCACAACACCCTAAAATTCGGAGGATTTCCATGGGTGTGTTCAGGGCAGAGCAGCAGAACCTTGCAGGACCAGGGGGTAAAAGGAGCTCGCTGATTTTATCATCCTTAATTCACCTGGGAAGTGACCCTGCTTTCCCAAGAAGCTCCACGTTGAGCTGATTTTTCCCCCCCTTCTCCAAGGGTTTAATTGCTTTTCCCCCGGCGCTCAGCAAGGAGCAGGGGTGGAACAATCCGGAGGTTTCGCTTTTAGCAGGCCAAGCAAAGCTGGAGGTGACAGACCCCGTGCCACCACCCCAAAGCCAGCTGCCCCACAGCAGTGCTCCGAGGCCACCAACAGCTCTGAAAAGCCCCAGGATGAGGATGAACGCCGGATTAAAACTGCACTTCTCCTTTTATTTCTTTTTAATGAGCTAAACGCGGGGCCGTTCTCTGGCACGGCAGGAAATGCCAGTTCTTGAGGCAGCCTGGAAGGTGCCTCGGCAGAAGAGGAAGCAGCAGCGCGACACAATGGAGAGCAGCTTGACAGAACATCCTGATATCCCAGCCCACGGCCACTTCTGGAGCATTCCAGCATGAGAAAGCAAATCTCTTAAAACCTCCTCAGAAGTTCCTCCAGACTGACCCCAGCAGAAATGAAGCAAAGTGAACAGCATCCCTTTAATGCTCCACACTCGTAACAGGAGTTACTGACCCAAAGTCAGCAAAGGAAGCAGAACTTTGGGGTTTTAAATAAAGAGCTGGGGACTAAACATCAGCACTCGCCAAGGTTAAGTCCAAATAAACCCGTGCACATTCCAGGAATATCTACACAACTAATTCCCAAGTTGTATCTGTTTCAGAAGGTTCAAACTCGACTCAGCTTTCCATTTCTCCAAAAAGATAATTAGGTTTTTTTTCAGTACATTCACTCTAAGGTGGCACTTTAACACTGTGGTCACGTTTCCCTTTAATTAAAACCAAGAAACTACCAAAAAAACGGTAGAGAGAAAAACAATTTTCAAGTGACTCTGTTGCTTCTGTCACGGAAAACGTCTGTTTTTCAACCCAGAAAAGACTGAGCTCCCCAAAATGCCGCCGCAACTCCAACTGAAATGCCACAGACCCTTCAGCATCCTCAGTGGGATTTTTTTTCCAAGCCCTACAGCCTGAAGCGGGTTTGCAGCAGTTGAGGTTTCAGCAAATGTAATAACGAGGGTGCGTTCACCTTTATAAAGCAATGTTTATCCAGAAGCACATCATACAATTTATTGATGAACGCTTAAAAACTCAAAACCTGCCATCAACGAGCAACCCAGTCCCAGGGCAAAACCTTCCCCAGCACCATCCAGGCTTCTGGGAAGTGGAATTGGAAAGGATAGAGTGTCACGGCTGGAATAAATGTGACAGGGAAAACTCAGCTTGGATTCCAGCTGAGACATGAGCCCTTCGGTCTGTGAACAGCTCCGCTGGGGCTTTAACCATGGAATTCCACGCCCAGCAAGGAGTTTCTCCCTGGAATACAGCAGGCCACGGTGCCATGCTCGAGGATCCAGCCAGAGCAGCCTCAAAATCAGGGAATTATAACTATTAACACCATTCCCCCCTCTTTGCAGGCCATGGCTCTGTCCAACCATGCTGAACCTCATCACGTTGGGAGATAAAAGCCTCAGACATATTTTGCAGACACATCCCCTGCACTTTAACCCCACTCTGATCCCAAGGAGAATCCCTTCGGTGGCCGGGAAAACAAACCTGTGGCTCTAAAGGTGCCGTGCCATGATGTTCAGCCACCCAGGGGTGACAGCCTGGTGCTTCCCAGGCCTCCCAGCCATTTCCACCTCGCGAACCCATCTGGATCCACCCAGCTCCACTCCCAGATTTCCAGGCTGCCAGCCCACAGGAAAGCAGAACCCACAGCCCGGTGAGAGCAAGCGGCACAGGCAACAGAGAAGCCTCACAGAAAAGGGCGGATGCATCCATAAGCTCGAATTACTTTCTCGTTTGACACTCCCCCGAGATCCTTTCAAAAAAAAAAAAGAAACCGAGGCTGCCAGAAGGAATTTCTCCTCACACAACCGTCCCTGGGAGTGGAAAGCTGCCCCTAAAGCACCATCTAGTGTCACTCCCTCATTCAGCAGCCGAGCAGGCTCTGCCAGCATCCCTGTTCCCACCTCAGATGCCACGGAGGGACCACAAGCCCCCAGCTGCCCTCCCTCCCACCCTCGACCTCCGCCTCCAGCACCAACACTCCAGAATTTCCTCCAACCTACGACTGTGGCCACTCTGTAACATCCTCCCAGGGCTTAAACCCCATCCTCAGCCCAGCACTGGCTCTCCCAGCAGCAGGGAGGGTGGGAAAGGGACAGTAAAAAGGTCGAGAGACAGAGTAAGAAGGTGCCAAGCGAAACCACTTACGCACAGTGAGGCCGGCAGCATTTCCATCCTACCTTTGCTGTCGCCATATCAGACGTCTCCATGCTTTCTGCTTGGCCTAGCAGTGAACAAGAGCATGGGAGACAAGGGAGGGAGGGAGGGGAAGAGAAAGGGAAAGTCAAAAGAGGATGAAGAACAACAGGCAAACAACTTGACAGGAGGATGAGAACAGTGAAAGTCGCTTAGGGGTTAGCCCCAAGCTCTCCCTTCTGCCCCCCAGAGAAGGGCAGGAAAAGCATCTCAAGCAGCCGGCCCCGGGTTAGCCACTTGTCTGGAGCCTGGCACAGGACCTGAGTCGCTGCCATGCCCCCAACTCCTCCCCCCTGCCACCACCCCAGGGTCGAGCAGGATGCGGAGAGACAGAGAGGACCTTCCTCCTCCTCCTCCCAGCTTCCTTTCCAGGCTGGGCTCCTGCAGGGAGCCGGGGGCCAGCCCGGGGGCCAGCCCAGCTCCCGGCGAGCTGCTCACCCTCCCTCTCACTCCGCGGGAAGGGAGAGCGACAGCAGCACCCCCCGAGGGGGCACTCCGGGGGTCGGGAGGGAAGGAAGAAAGCGGGCGGGTTCCGGGCAGTGCACAGGTACAGGAGCAGCGCTCGGACACGAGGGGGGTCGGCGTGGGGAGGGAAGGAAAGAGTGAGGGGGGACAGGCAGGCGGGCGAAGCGGCGGTGGTGCGGAGCAGCCGTACCCGGGACCGCGCACAGAGACGCGGACGCGGGCGGAGCAGGGCGCCAGGTGGAGGCTCCCCGGCTGCATCCCCCTGAGCACACTCACCTCACAGAACACTCACAAACCACTGGGCCTGACCTAGTAACTCTTTGCTGCGCGCTCGGCTCGGGCTGGAGGCATCAAAACCACCAGCTAAAGGTGAGCTCGGCGCCAGCATCAAGAGGCATCCGTAGCTGCGTGGCCCTGCCCGGATTGGCGGAGCACGGTGACTTCATGCCGCCCCATTCATCCCCCGGCTTCTCCCTGCCGGTCCTCCTGGCCTACTTTGCTCCAGTAAATCAGTCTGGAGCCTGTGAGCCAGCCCAGCCAGCCCAGGAACGCCGCTCGCAGCTCCCCAGAGCGCCCTGGCACCGGGCAGACGTGAGCAAAGCTGGCTGCGAGGGAGGCAGGGAAAACACTGCAGAGCTCAGTCAAATTAAGAGCCTCCGAGGGCGAGGAACATCGCTGCCTGAAAGTGCTTATTCATCCCCCGGTGCTCAGGCGCACAGCAGGAGCACGCAGAGACCGGCAAATAAATTCAAACGCACCGAAGGGCAGCTCAGCCTCTGCAAAAGCAGAGCGCTGCCGCTCCCCCGGGCACAGGCGTTGGGCACACTCGCCCCCGGGGAGCAGACCCACGGCGGGCTGGTGCATTTAATATTTTACAGCCCTGCCATCGGCCCGTGCTGGATGGAGAGGGAACAGATGTCACTCTCCTGCAGAAGCGCGGAGGGTCCAGCAGGCTGGGGACGGGCAGCGAGCAGCGCCCAGCCCAACCCCGAACAGGGCCAGCGGCACAGAGAGAGCTCCTGTGCTGGCACACAGGAAATGTCTGTTCTGCCATGTGTTTGTGCTGTGATGCGTTCACGCGTGCTTGCACAAACCAGAGCTGGCACGCTGCACCTCTGCACTCAGAATGCACGAATCCTCTGCAAGAGAGGAGGTTTAGGTGGGATATTGGGAAGGAATTCTCCCTGTGAGGCAGGGGAGAGGCCCTGGCACAGGGTGCCCCATCCCTGGAAGTGTCCAAGGCCAGGCTGGACATGGCTTGGAGCAGCCTGGGATAGTGGGAGGTGTCCCTGCCCGCGGCAGGGGTGGAACTGGATGGGTTTAAGGTCCCTTCCATCCCAAACCATTCCGTGATTCCACGAAATAGAGCCTTACCAGGGACATAAAGCCCCTCTTCCAAACACTTATTTCAACCTCCTAAGACACCCAGTGTAGCCACAAAGATCCACAAACAGCAATTCCACACACAGTGGACAATCTGCTCCCCAATCTCTCTTTCATGAAGCCACTGATGTCCCTGACATTTCTACTTCTGTGATTTTCTCCAAGTTCACAGCAGCGTGGGAGGGGGAAAAAAACCCACAACATCTCCGTGAAGGACTTTCAGCAAATCCTGAGCTAAAGAATCATAATTTTGCAACTCAGAAAAAGTTGAATTTCCACGTTCCAGCCTCATTACAGCAGAGGCTCTCTGTAGCTGCAGCAGCTCCTGAACTTAAAAATAAACAGGAAACATCTCCCGAGGAAGTCCAGTGTTCGGAAGGGAACAGCCCACTGTGAAATGCCCGAGCTCCGGGTAGGAATTCGAGGCTCTATAAATAGCCACAGCCACGCTCGCGTTAGCCCGGGGTTCCAGCTCATAATTGCCTCCAAAAGGATATCTTAAAAATTAGAAAACATTGCTCTTTGTAAGCATTACCTGCCCCTTCAAAGAGTCACAACTCACAGCCAGCAGGGCATCCTCTGTGTGGCTTCACACTCCCCAGAGCAGCCTCACCTCTCCAAGACTCCCAGTGACTAAAAAATTCCCTTCTTCAAGTGCCCACGCAGTGCAAACAAAGGGCTGGGGAGGCTCAGACAGATTAATTTGCCAGGAAAGGTGCATGACCTGCAGGCAGAGAATTCAACGTGCTGAATTCAACTTCAGCCACGCTCTGATTCTCCCATATGGTAAAAAAGGGAAAGGCTGCAGGAGTTAGGGGGGAAGCAGCAAAAAAAACCCCCAACCCTCTGTGGGTCTGTGAAACGCATGCAAAACAAAACCTGTTAGTGACAGAACCAGTGGGAGGGGAAATCAGAAACAAATCAGGAAATGTTAAGGGGAGAGAGAAAGAACTGCCACAGAGAACGGCAGGATGTAAGGAGCAGAGAGTTCCATTGGTATGCACCTCGGTTACAGGTGTACAGATCCCCGGGAAAATGTGGCAGGTGGGTAAAATCCTGAGTCCTCCCCGAAGTCAGCAGAGATCTGCAGCGCTACAGGGCAGAGCAGATGCCATCACAGCATCTGCCAGCCAGGGCACACCTCCATTTCCCTGGGAAAAAACCTCAGCAGGGACTCCCTGTGTGCTGTAGCAGCTGGGAAGTCACATGAGGTTTCATTTCCAGAAAAAAAAAATATGCATTTCTCTCTCGCTCTCTGTGTCTCTCTCGGCATGATGGGAGCTGTAGTCCCGTGGCCAGAGCAGGGAGTGCCCGAGAGCCATTTCTGGGCTGTGGCTGCAGCCTCTGTCCTGAGCAGCAACGCGGGGCTTGGGTCCTGGGAGGGAGAGGAAGGTGGGACAGCAGCACAGCGCCTTCAGCTGCTTGGAATTAGAGAATGGAGAAAAACACCCCTCCATCAAAAGGAGAAAAACAATTCCCTAGAGAGACTCGGGAATAGGAAGAGTATTTTGTGTCAGGAGAACGAGGAGCAGCATCAGGAGGGCAGAGACACCGGGATGGTTCAGGTGGTAGCTGCTGCTTTCTTGAGCGATATTCTAATAAAAAATCCTGCTCTCACACAGACTTTTGGCTCTTTCCCTGCCCTCCTTGTCCTGCCTGTTTGAACTCAGCCTTCCCTTTGCCCGAGGTGGTGCAATAACCTCTCCCAGCCCAGCAAAGGCTCAGTCTCTCTGAGAAGCTGGGTAACAGAGAACTCCGTGACTCACAGCGTGCCCAGAGAGACACTTCCCGTCTCATTTCTGGTGAATTCCAATGAAAGTCATTTCCTAATTTTTGCTGGCATTGCCAAGAACTTGCAGCCACTGTGAGAAGGCAGCAAGACGTCACTGCCTGGGGCAGAAATATTGTGGCCTGATCATTTCTTCATTTAGAGACAAGGAGATTCTGAAATATCTCACAGCCTGAAATAATTCCCATCACACCACAGCCCAGCACCTGAACAGGAGAAGATTTCCACTCAGGATAGTGCTGAACATGCAGACTGCCAAAATCAGAGTGCTTTTAAATGCCTTTAGGCCTGTTGGAACTTAAGTCTTTCCAATCAATCGAGATAAATCTTTATATGGAGTCCAACAGCCTGCAGTCCTTGGGCTGGCACTGCCTGAGGGATCATCCATGGAACAGAAAGGCTCCCCTTTCTGTTCCCACCTGGATCTGTGGGGTATCTCACGCAATATCCTATAAAAAAATAACCTCCAGTTTCACATAAAGGGGTGAAGAACGCACACTACGAGGTTTTTTTTGGCTTTAAGAATAAAAACCACTAGAGGGATGACTGCAGAGGAGGAGAAGGATCCTGAATACTTCATTTCTGAAACCTGAGACAGAAGGAAGCAGCTAAAACAGGGGCCCAAGAACACAACTTGAGGCATTTCAGATCAGCACTGAGAGCCTCCCTCAGCCCCTCCTGCACGTCCAGGGGCTCTCCCAGTGACAGGGGCATCACCAACAGGGCAGAACAGAGGATGGTGACAGGAATGCAGTGCAGAGGACGCCCCTTCCCCACGGTGTCCCAGCCCACAGAGCCACGCTCCCTCGGGGAACCCAGAACCAGCCCTGGTTTCTCAGGGCACTGAAGGGTGGCAGGTGCTGCACAAAGCCCGAGCTCATGTAAAGAAGCCTAAGCCTGGAGCAAAGATCCTTTTCCAGAGTAAAGAAACAACGAAATCTTACGGTGCTGGAAGCTTTGCCAGACCCATATCCCCCAAACAGGCCCCCATGCCCATGGCCTGGCATTGGAACAGCAGGACGGGGTTCAGGAGAGCCAGCACACAGCAGCCAAAGGTTTGGGACTGGGCACTCGCAAGGGGAAGGAAAGCAGGCAGCAGAGAAAGCTTAAGGAAAAGGGTTAGGATAAAGTTGGAGGAGAAGAGGGAAAAAAAAGGAGAGGAGCTCAAGGACAGAGCGTGGCTGGTGCCATCCCAGTGCCTGACCTTGCTACACACACGCCGCCACCTCACCACCAAAATGCACAACGAATGCTCTGCACAGGCCAGGGAGGGATGGGATGGGGAGGGAAAGGAGAGGGGAGAGGAGAAGAAGAAAGGCAGAGGTCAGCAGCACTCACACGGTTACAGTCATCGGCAGGAAGGGGGGAGTCTGTCCCAGGCCAGCTCCCAGCAACCTGAGGGAGCGTCCCTTCAGCAGCAGGGGAGGAAACGCTGCTGGATTCAAAGAGGATAAAATCCCAGCTGGGTTACACACGCACAGTGGGGCAGGGGGAAAAGCAGCACAGAGCCGTGACCTCGGAGTCCAGCGTGGAAGGATGCAGTGCTGCCATGGAGGCAGCCCTGGGATGGCTTTTTGGGGTTGTTGTGGTCACTGCAGCCCGGCCCCAGAGGAAGCAGCAGCGACGAGGCTGACGAGAGGGCAGAGCTGTGGAGAGAGCTCCACGGAGCCGGAGCTGCGCAGGAGGCACTGGGCTCTCTTGTCTGCTCTCAGGTTTCTCCCATCACAGGCAATTCGATTTTAAAGGAGCAGCTGCCTTGGAGCCTTCTGCCAGATGCACTGCTGCTGTGGGGTAAGACTCAGAAAGCTGAGAGAATTCGTTCTCTATTGAAACAAAGAGAGTTGGAGGGTGATGATTACCGGAATGAAATTCTCTAGGCCAGAATTTACCAACCAGACTGCCTGCTACTGCTGTCACAGCTTTTCCCAGGCCTCCTGAAATAGGGGAGGAAAGACCTGGTGCAAAGTGTGGATGTCCAGCTCAGAAGAAAGCCAGGGGATGCCTTGCAGAGGTAGAATCCATAAAAGGACGTTCCAAGCTCGTTCTGAATGGTTGGTACCTCCCCTTTCTGACTGCTGGCTGTGAAGTGTGAGGATGCACTTATTTCCCAAGGTAACCACTGCAAATCTTTTCATATTCCAAAGGTTTACAGCACTAAAGGCCTGGGACAGGCCGTGATGAAGCGTGTGTGTGCTGACTGCAAAGTCGGGAAAGAGCTGATTTGTTCAGGGGCTCACACTGAGAGCAATCTCTACAACACAAGGGTAGGAGGATCCTTCACCAAACCAGTGCGAAATAACTCGGATTCCCAGTTCAGACCAGTGGAGTTTTTCTGTTCCTACAGAGAACTGAGAAGAAATGCCCTGCAGTGAGCAGCTGCGTTTCAGAAACCGCTGATGGCCGTAACCAAAGGCCCCCAAAGGTCTCTGTGAGGACAGGAGCACGGGCATTCCAGCTGAAGGAAGCTATTCCCAGATCCCTTCCCACCACTCACAACCTGCCAGAGTCCCAGGGGAAGCTGAGGCAGCACCGGTGTGGCTCAAGAGCAAATTCTCCTCCAGCTGCTTAGGCAGAAGGATCAGCATCCCCCTGTGCCTTCAGCTTCCCGAACCCAGGGCTGTGACCAGCAAAACTCCAGTTTATTGTGGGCCCAGATTCTCCAAAAATTGAAGTGGGAGAACAAAAAAGGAGATGCTGTGAAAAACAAACCTTCTGTTTCTGCCCTCCAGCCCGTGCCAGCCCTGTCTGCCGGTTTATTGGCTCCACAGCTGGGTTTGAACTCACTTATCCCTGCCTGTGCACCCATCCTTTCTCTGCCCACTGCACACCAGACAAGTCACTATAAACGAGGAGATTTTGCCCCGTCTCACCCCCAAGATAAAGCGAAGCTTGAAATCTTTGAGATTTTATGAAAAACTGAGGCAGGTGAAAGCTGTAGCAACCCAAGGGGCTCTGACCTCGAGACACCCTTCTCACCCCACTGCTGGGAGTTACAAACCCCCGCAAAAAGGGTGGGGAAAGACGGCACTGACTCTTCACAGACACCACAAGCAGCAGCTCCATCTGCTAACGCGACCCTTCAGCACGAGAAGAGACACTCCACGGTCCAGCTGGGATGTCTGACATCGTATTTTGGAGTTTTATTAAGTGGATCCACATTTCCACCTCCCGGGAAGTCTTCTGAAATGGGAAACTTCCCTTTTAAACTGGATTTTGGCTGCAAATGTCACAAAGAAGCTAAGGGACACGTTCTGTTACGAGCATTCTCACCTATTATTTGTCTTCTCTATTGGTTAGACCCACAGACCGGGTTCTGTGCATCCACGATCACTTTTTACTTCCCCTTAAACAGCACACCAGGACCCAGAACATCCCCCAGGAAATTCTACGGGCAAATAACAGCAACGAAACATTTTTGTGACAACGGCAAACCGGGTTTGCATCGATTCCCAAGGAAAAGAGGTTAGAGGCAAAGGGGTTCCTGAAGAGCTGCGCCCCATCCCACCCCGTTTTATGTGAACACCGCCTGTGTGTCACTGCCCTGCGCTCGGCACAGGGTGGGAGCGAGGGACAAATGCACTCCCAGGGCTCTCCTTTGCAGCAGGAGCACCAGGCACACTCGAGCCGTGACTCACAGCTTTGCCTCCTGATGAGAGCCCGGCCAAAATGCTCCCAGCACGCAGGAGGGTGGGCTTCTGTGACAGGCAGACAAAGGGGTGTTGCCCACACTCTGCCTTTTCGCAGGGACCCTTGCACTCATTTCCAGCATCCATTCGTTCTGTTGTCAGGACACGAGGAAAACAGCTAAAATTCCCAAATCCTTCGGGTTTGGGCACATGCAGTAGGATTGGAAGGACGGTTCTAGCCCCTATATAAGCCCCTAAATGTATCCCACACCCCCCAGCTTAAAAAGGCACCCCCGTGAGATGAAACTCCGACCTCGAGATTTAAAGCCAAGTCTGCAAGGCAAACCCCAAAGCAGCCACTCCCTGCAGAAACCTGGCCACACCAACAGGATTAGCACCAGGCTGCCCAGTAAACCCTCCCTTCTGTGCACCTTCGAAGCCCCCAGCTCGGGCTGTGAACAGCAGTTCTCTGTGAGACTCCCTGATGGTTAATTTTACAGCAGAACTGAAGTTTTAGTGCTGCAGCAGGAGCCCACAACGGCCTTGCCTTTCTCTCCTGGTCTTGCCCTTCACTTGGGCAACAATTGGACCATTTTCAGGCAATCTCAGAGGGCCTCAGATGGGCTTGGTGGCTGCACACCCCCTCTGAGAATGGGCTCCTTCTCTCCACTGGGCACCGGGCGGAAGGAGGAGCGAGCAGAACAAATCTGAATTAATCCCCTCAACAACCAGCCCTGCTCTCCCCAGCCAGTTGGCACCGCACAGCGAGGGCTGCGTGGGAAACGAGCCCTGAGTGGGCCGTGGCAGCAGGGGAGCAAAGCCAAAGTGCGAAACCCTCGCTGCAGGGCTCGCCGGTAGAGGTGGGAGCAAAACCTGGGCACTTCCAAGTGGGAAGCTCTGTCCCAGGAGCACAGGGAAATACCTTTGGGTCGCTCGCACCAAGCTGCAGCCCCCAGAAAGCATCCCCAGCCTCTTCTCTGCCACTTCTCCACCATAATATTCCGGGAATTCCAGCCTTCCCGGGACACAGAGCTCATGGGGTGACCATTGCTTCAGGCCTGGAAGTGAAATGCGGTCACACAGCTGAAAGTTCTGCTCTTGGGAACAGCAAGGGAGGGTAAGGAGCCTGCCCGGTGTCTCGGGGAAGGAGAAAGAGGGATGTTAAAACACCTCTGCACCTCCTCCTCGTGTTCCTGAGCATCACGAGCGAGTGACGCAGCCCTGCGAGGCCTCCCCTGCGCTCAGTGACAGGCAAAGCACAGCAGGGCTGATCTAATCCTGGCTAAAACCAGGCCAGCAGAGACAGAACTTTGAGTAAAAAACCCAGAACCAACAGTGGTGGCACCTGAGGAACAGGGAGCACGTGGTGTTTCCAGTCACTGACTCTGCCAGTGGCCAGGCTGGCAACCCAAGGGGAACAGAGCTGAGCTTAAGCTGCTCTTAAGATGTCAGCCAGAGGAGAAGGGGACAAAAAAGGGACATAATCTAAATACTAACCATCTTTCTTGCCAAAAAACCGACTTGCAGCATTCTGGTTAAACTCCTATTTAATATTGAGTCAAACTGACTCAGAGTTTGGAGCTAGATCCGAATCCAAACTCACATTTCGAGTTGCTGGTCAGGGACCCTGTGAGAGCTCAGCAGCCTCCAAGTCTTGTCCAGAACACTGTGAAAAACTTCCCTGAGGATGATCCCTCCATCTGTGCGGGATAAAAGCTCCTCAGGGATCTGAGTGGCAGCAGGACCCTTCCTACCAAGGGTCTGTGCTGGATCTTTGCGGGCAGAGGGGCTCAGAATGTTGTGCCAGAAGGAAAAGGGAGGAACGCGCAGCACAAGCAAGCCCGAAGGACGTAAATGATATATGGAATAATTTAATCCATTTTCAACTTTGACCTCTTTTCTGCTCTTCCAACAGCTTCCTGGGAAAATTCAAGCAGCCAACAGAATTTCTTCAACTCGTCTCTGTTGCAAGTTATTCCCTAATTCCCTTGAAAGCTCTCTTGTGAATTTTGATCAATTATTTGAGAAATCCTTATTAGCTTGCTCAGAGCGACAGCAAGCCCTGCAGCCCTGGAACTGCAGAATCAGGAGCTGCACAGATTAAGGAACTAAGATGAGGTGCAGGAAATATCAAAGACAGATCTTAAAATTAACTGTGCTCTCCCATTTCCTCCATCAGATATGATCTCTGTGTAAATAATTTGGATTTACAGCAGTGCGAATGTAAATAATTTGGATTTATAGCAGTGTAAATGTAAATAATTTGGATTTACATTGGGTTTTTTGTGTAAATGATTTTTTTTTAATTATCTCTGGTAAACTGCCACTCACTTCCCATTCTTCCATTTCCAGCCTTGTGCTTTTCCTCTCTTCAAGTTTGTCTCCTCCTTAGGCTGAGTCTAAGGACTAATTTTTCCTCTGGTTCAGTAGCTCAACTTTTAATTAAAACACACTTTGCACCCTTAAACCTGATGGGTGCCTCGGTGCCGTGACAAAGAACAAGCCCTCGGATCAAGCAGGAACAAGCTCATGAATTTGGGGTTAATTTGGTGAAAATTCAAGGTAATTCACGCAGAGCTTTGTGTCCTTTCAGTGATTATGGGGTCTGTCACGTGCACACATCTCATCCAAATCTGTGGCTCCATCCCAGCCTTACCCACCCTTGGAATCATTTTAAGTCAGGCACAATTATTTGGAGCCTCTAGCTCAGCTCTGCCTGAATTTGCACTTCCACATCCGAGCAGCTCAGACTTCATTCACCACCTCTGTTTCCCGGGGAGGTAAAAAAGGAATTCTCCTGATTTCATAAACAGCGACATGAAGTGGCTCACCCAGACCCACCCAGGCAATCAGCAAGCAAAGAACCGAGCCCTAAATTCACACAAAACCCCTTCCTAGCACATCCCACCGAACCCTTCCTTCTAAAAACACCCAGCAAGGACATTTTTGCCCCAAGACGAAGTTTAACTCCCTCTCGGCCCAACCCAGGCACGGCAGGGACAGGAGAACTCACACGGATTTGCAGAGGGAAAGCTTTTTCCTCAGGGAGGAGACACAGGGGTGGCAGACCTGCCTTGCCACCGTGCCACAGGACGCCTCGCCAGGGCAGGGCTTCTGGACCATGGCAGCGCTTCCCGACCCTCCGGCCACCAGCAGCACTCCCACCTCCGCAGAAAGGGCTGCCAGAGAGCCCCAAAAGCAGCCAGAGCAGGGCAAAGCGTTCAGTCTTCTCCTAAAACCTCCAGGAGATGGGAGCACGGCCCTTGGAAATCCCTCACTGAGACGGGAACTCCACCGGCAGCGCCTTTGGAGAAGATCCCGGCTGTGAGGGTTCCAGCCATGCCCAGCTGCGTGTTCTTCGTTTTTTTCACCTCAGAATCGACTCAGCGGCTCGGCAGCCCTTTGATTTTGGCTGGGGCAGCTTCTTTCAGCACCTCCCCAGCTGTCCTGAGGCGGGTGCGGCTCGTTCCCTGCTCCGAGCTCCCGAGGGCAGCGCGGGCTCCTCCTGCTCCTGCCCTCCTCTGGGATGCCAGGGGCAGTGTGCCAAGGCAAGGTGCACCTTCCAGGGCACAGCACGTGGCTCCCTGCCCTCCTTTCTGCTCAAGACTGATCAAATCCTGGGTGGCTGTGGGGTTTTTAGGGTTTTTTTTTTTAAGGAGCTGACATACAATGGTCAATTGATAAGTGACCAGAACTGCCGTGGAGTTCTTCAGAACAGAAGCTCAGAGCTCCAAACTTGTGCTTGGAGGAACTTTTGTTACTGGTCAAAAAAAAAACCACCACCGTAAAAGCAGCAAAAAAAAAAAAAAAATCCTCCTCATTCAGTTTCTGGGGGTCTAAAAGATTGAAGATGCCTCAGGAACAACCTTCAGCTGCGTTATTTGTAATAGCAGACAGCAAGCTCTCAAAGCCTTCCCACTAATTCATGTCCAGCTTACATTAACAGGTGTGTTTGAGTTATTTTTTTGGTGAGGTTTCACGAGCACAAACCACCAGTACCCAAAGGAAGAGCGTACCAGTGAATCCTGAGGGAATTACATCAGCAAATGAGGAAAAAAACAGCAGAAAAGGCAATTTACCATCCCTCACGTGGATCATTTTGGGATCCGTGGAAACAGAAGTTAATTGTAATTAAATTTAGGCAGCAGGAACGTTGCTGGTCCCAAATATAAGAGGTCAGTAGGCTCAGCATCACCTTGGTTCTGTATAAATACTTTGGAGATCTGACTGCTGCTGAAATCTGCCCCTTCCAGCCAGGAAAATATTCCTAGCACCGATCTAAATGCTCTCTTTACTCCACATCTGAGGCAGGCAGCACTTCCAAACGATCCCCTGCTTGCTGTGCCCAGGAATTTATTAACAAATCCTACCTCTGTCTAACCTGTGGGATTCCAGCTCAGTGGAACAACAGCACATCACACAGAGGTGATGCCCTAAGGACCCCCTGCTTTGCTGTCCCACTCTTTATTTCCTGGCTGCAAACAGTCGCCTGTCAGTCAATTAGGGATGTTTTGTTAATTAGCCTAGGGGAGATGGATAAGTGGAGTGAAACAGAGAGGAAAAGGTGAGCTACAACTCCCAAGTGCTGATTCTGAGCCCAAAGCCCTCATGGGATATTAATTTGCTGCTCAGGGTCACTCTCAAGTGAGTCAATTCCTGCTATTTCAGGGGCTGGATGCACTTTCCCTCTTTCAATTTGATGAAAAATGCCGCTTTTTAGACATTGCTAAGACCAACGTAAATCACATTTCTTCTTAGACGGCTCTGAGAAGTGCAAGGAAAATAAATCAGCGATAACTCAGGGCTCACAGTTTGTGCCCAGTACAAGAAAACTCAGCAGTTTCAGGCTCAAAAGTTGACCTACAAGACACAGCAAAACTCCTCATCATGTGGCTCTGAGCAAAGCAACATTCATGGATCACGCACCAAAATAAAACAACAAAAATCGGTTTTCAACAGCTTTTGTGCCAGTGCTGCAATTTGAAGCAGTCATTAATCAACCCGAATGAAAGTTTCTTCTGGAACTTCCCAGCAGTCCTCACCCAGCTGCTGCACACAAGTCCCAGACTTCAGGAAGGTCACAACACTTCAGAAGTGAATAAAACCAAGCTCAGTGGTGTCTCTGCTGAGGGCAGGCCCCACCCAGGAAACTCCATTTGTGTGTTTTGAAGGACCAGAGGTGCCAGTCACCAACACGCAGCAAGTCTGAGGGAGCTGCTACAGCAGCTGGGGGTTGGGAAATGAGCCTCAAAAGAAAATTCTGGCTATTTCAGGGACTGGATGCATCGCCCCGCTTTAAAGGTGATAAAAAACGCGGCTATTTGGACATTGATATGACCAATTTAAATCACATTTCTTGTTCAACAGCTCCGAGAAATACAAGGAAAATAAATCAGGACCCGGACCGGCTCAGCAGGGGCCGTTCCACCGAGCGGCCCCGGCACGGCTCGGGCACAGACTCACCTGTCCTCACGCATGGAGGGGCTCAGGAAGCGGGCAGAGTCATCGTCGTGGCTGCTCTGCTGGCTGCTCTGCTGGCTGCTGCAACACGAGACAGGGACAGTTAGAGCTGGGCAACCTCCTGGGAACACGCAGCTTTAAATCCAGGGGGAGGAAAACACAGACCAATCTGTGTGACCTCCTCTGGAACACTCAGCTTTAAATCCAGATCACGGAGAACAGATCTCTGTGACCTGTGGAACACTCAGCTTTAAATCCAGATCACAGAGAACAGATCTCTGTGACCTGTGGAACNTCAGCTTTAAATCCAGGCTGAGGAATTCATGGATAGATCTGTGTAACCTCCTCTGGAACACTCAGCTTTAAATCCAGGCTGAGGAATTCATGGATAGATCTGTGTAACCTCCTCTGGAACACTCAGCTTTAAATCCAGGCTGAGGAATTCATGGATAGATCTGTGTAACCTCCTCTGGAACACTCAGCTTTAAATCCAGGCTGAGGAATTCATGGATAGATCTGTGTAACCTCCTCTGGAACACTCAGCTTTAAATCCAGGCTGAGGAATTCATGGATAGATCTGTGTAACCTCCTCTGGAACACTCAGCTTTAAATCCAGGCTGAGGAATTCATGGATAGATCTGTGTAACCTCCTCTGGAACACTCAGCTTTAAATCCAGACAGGAATTCATGGATAGATCTGTGCAACCTCCTCTGGAACACTCAGCTTTAAACCCAGGTCGAGGAGGACACAAGGTTCACGCTCCACATTTGGGGTTGAAAAGAGAAAACAACAGGAGGCTTTTAAGTTTCTGTCTGATTCACTACTGGCACAGGGGTTTGGAGTCTCTTCATCCCAGTGACACCTTCCTGAGAGCTTTCCAGAAGGAACGAGTGACCTCGCACCTCACTGGACAGCCTCTCATGGTTCCTTACAGCCAAACTTTCCAACACCAAACTGAGTGTTTGTGCCCCACCCAGCCCCAGGCAGCAGTAAAAAAAGGAGCAAAACCAACTTTTGAAAGTGGCCAGTGGAGAATTTCTGGTGAGACTTGCGAGCTGAGCCCACAAGATGTCACTCTCCCCCCTGAAATGGGTGGTTTTGGGCGATAATTGTATTTCCTGCACATTTATCCTGCGGAGTTCGCCTCGCTCCCCTCTGGTAGCTCCAGGGGCTCCTCAGGATTCCTGCTGCAGCTTCATTTCCTTGCAGGAGCTCTCCTGCTGAGCACGGGCAGAGCTGATTCTGCCTCCAGGTAAGGATGGAGGTGCTCCCGGGAGATTTAATCTGTTCTGCCTGGCTCTGAAATCGTGGTAAAGCAGCAGCACAAACTTGTCTGGGAACTCAAGACCGGGACGAATTTCTCTGTTGGGAGGATCTAAATTGTTAAATAAAACTAGTTCAGGTCTACATCACATGGCTTGCAGTCACAGCTTCTGCTGCACTGGACACACGCCTGCACATCACATTGTCCAGAGGCACAGAAACAGAAACATGAGACAAAAAAACCCCACCAAATTACATCTTTCCGTTCTAAAGAGCAACAATTTTTAGCCAGTTAACACCTATTTTGGGGGAAACAGTACCAGAACTGCAAATAGCACATTTCCAGGAAGTGTACTTGGTAATTAAAAAAACAAGATAAAGGGATGGGTTTTCTCTTCCCCCTTCTGATAAGAGTTTTTGCCAAAGAATTTGCAGTTTTCTGCACTGAATAAAAAGCCAGCGACTCTTAATTTCACTCAGTATTTTCCTCAACCACCTTCATTTTGACCAGCTGCTTCTCTGAGGCCTTTAAGGGCTCCCCCTTATTGAACATGACCCTTCTGAGAGCACAGCACCTGTCTTGGGGACACATTTAGGATCTGGGAGACACCACGCACCTGGCATTGTCCCCTGTTTCTGCCTGTCCAGAGCACGAGGCAGAACGTTGTCCCTGCCAGGAGAGAGGGGAGAGCAGGCTGAAGCTTTCAGAAAAAGCTCATTAGTGATCAATAGTCATAAAAACCCCCGAAAAACCAGTACAGAACTCAGCCTCTGAGGCTGGGCACAGGAGAGCACAAAACTCCTGCAACAAGGGAATGAGGGTTCTAGATTGGCTCCAAGAACGATTTTGCATTCCCAAAAGCAAAGAAACATTTTCCTGGCAATTCTGAGCTTAATGATGGCCCAGTGAACTGGGAAAGAGCACACAGGGAACCACATTTACCCTCCTCTGGCAAAGGAATTTCCCCCTTTTGGTAAGAGGAAGCATCGCAGGGACCATTTCTATAATTTCTTGCTTCTGCACAGAAAACCTTCCCAACCACACACTCCCGTTTCAATTCAGATGGGGCAGATGGAACCAAACTCACCCAAGGAGAATTCCCAGTCTATCCCAGCCCAGCAGTGCTGGGAATCCCACGTGAAAATTCCCTTTGGGACAGCCGAGATGAACCTTAGACCTCTTCCTGCTCATCCACCTATCAAAGTTCACATTCCAAATGAAGGTTTAAAATTTAACAGAGCCCGGGAATTGCAGCTCATTGCAATACAACACCTTAGCTCGAGATTATGAGCAATTCAGAACTCAGAGAAATCACTTTTTACCCACTTGTCTCTCCAGCATGAGCTGTGTGCACTGCAAGACTGCTTTGCATAAAACTTCGTGAGCTTTTCACACAAAATAAAACCGTTTCAATGGTTATCAATAATTTCTGGTTATCAGGCAGCAAAGCTGTTAAATTCACCAAAATGCTCAGATTTGAAATGCAGAGCCCGTTGTTTAATGATGTTTTTCAGTCCCTTTCAGGACAACCTGCTATTAAGTGTTCCTCTGGAATGGTGTAGTGACAATTGAGTTGTGTTGTCCCAGGGATAATGAAAGGAGATAAAAAAGATGATTTGTACTGAGGAATAACATGGAAAGGAGTTTTTCAGACGGAGTTTTGTATCCATGGAGAAGGCCAAAAGCTGGATAAAACTCTCAGGAAATCAGCAAAACAAGCTTCTCTATGCCAAAGCTCAGCAGTGATAAACTTGAATTTGGACAAGGCTTAAACCTTTGGGTGCACAGGCCCAGGGTGCCCCTTTCGTTCTTATAACTTCTAAGACCATAAAAATACTTTCAGGTTTATGCCCTGTGGTTTTTCCTTAATTCTCATGCAAACTCATTACTTATTACTTTAGAGAATGAAGAAAAAGCTCAAACACAGATTAACCAGGCCTTTTAACAATTAAATCTTTGACGATTCTGCTTCCAGCACTCCTCCACCGAGCAAGTAACCCAAGCACAAAAAAACTTTTTTTTTCTGCTGACTGGACCCAGGTGTTCTGATCACACCCACTTTGTTTGAGTCAGGAGATTTGAACCTGCTGCAAGTATTTAAACACTTCTCTTGCACTCGGGAAGGGTTAAAAGGGGCAGGATGGCCGAGTTCCCTCCCCTCTCACCGCATTCATTTCGCAAAGAAAAACCCCAACACCGACCTCCCCAGCTGCCCAGCCCTTTCACCAACACCTCCTTTACCAGCAGACACCTCGAACTGGAAGCGGGATCTGTGGAACACCACAGTGATAAGGGACACGGGAATTAATTGTTGAATCCCATGGGCAGGCACAGTGCAGGGCACGCATCTCAGAGGGCCCAATGGCAAATATTTGCTGACCAGATAAGATCAACATTTCGGTCCAGGGCTGTTTGTAAATCGGGTCCATTTCGATACCCTTGGGTGACTGGTCACCCCAAACCACACAAATACTGAAAGGCAAATATTTTCAAAGAAAACCACAAACTACTGCACCAGGGCAGTGAGATTCAGCCAAAAAAAATACCAGGGCTGGTGGAATTCACAGTCACTTGGCACAGGTTACCACAAACAAATGGCAAAAAAATCTGCAGTCGCAGCAAACAGCACATCAGCACTCCCAGGAGACTGGCATGCAGCAGCTGGAAAAAAAAATCACTTTTTTGGGAGTACTTCAGGCCTCATTTGAACTTGCAGGTTCAAAAAGGAAAAAGTTACATTAATACTGAGCTGCTACCAAGCCATCATTGGTGTGCTCTGGCATTTCGGGTCAGGGGAGACACCACACGAAGGGAAGTTTGTGCTCACGGGCTTTCCAAAGCCACCTAAAGCAGAGAGGAGCTGCTGCTTCCCTCAGAGAGCAACAGCTTTCCCCACCTGACATCTGGCTTCCCAAAAACCTCGGTTAACCAGCTCCAGCTGCAAGCAGAGTATCGGAGGTGGAAAAAACGCATTTGCCTCTTTCCGCATGGAAACCCCGGCGCAGCCATCAGCTCCTCCCGCAAATGAGATTTTAACGAGAATTTCAGCAGGAACCAGCGAGCCCAGCGCACACCCACGTCCCAGTCCTGGCAGCGCTGGCGAGAGAGGAGCAGCCCCGCTTCCTCCCCTCTGAGGACGCCGCGATGTGGAAGTTCGGCGAAGCCTGAAAAAGCGAGAACTGCAAAATTCAGCGTGGCTCGTTCTCGGAACGACCAAAACCTCGTCCCAGCAGGGCTGGCCGGAGCTCTCCAGCCACCACAGCACCACGGGAGCAGCTGCCTTTCCCCAGTAAACACCTCCATGGTGTCCCCTAAAGGCTCGGGTCGCTTTTCCGTAATGGGAGAGGCTCCGTAGCCTTTAATCTTGCAGCTTTTTGGGTTTTTTGCTTTTCACAATCAGCAGTTTCTTGGGGGGAAGGGGGAGGAATTGCATCACTCAGGTTTTTTCCCTCTAGAAAATACCACCATATTTTTCACACATGTGGAAGTCAGAAAAAGGGGAATGACCATTAATCTATTCCCAGGAAATGCCCAGAGTGAATTTCAATTTAATTAAGGAAAGCAAAAGCATCATGGACTACTTGATATTAAAGGCTCGTTTACCTTTACAAACCAATTCAAAATATCTAAGCCACCAATTTGTAAATAATATTTTTAGCTCAAGCTCCAACAAATCAGCAGTTCACTGTTAACTGATTTGTCTCACTAGGGTGACTGAGAGAAAGTTTCATAAGGAAAAAAATAGAATTTTTACCTCTTTCCACCACAGAATGTGAAGGGAAGCAGCCTCAGAGCCCAGTGCTGAGCAGTGCTGGAGACTCCCCTCATCTGTCCCGCACTACGAGATAAAGTTATCAGGACTTCATCTGAAAAACCTCCACAGTTGCGTAGCTGGCAGCTCAAGAAACCTCCAGCTCCTCAGCACAGGCACTTTCCTGAGCTGGGATGGAATTCTTCTAATAATACACTTCATTTTTAACATGGTAGAGGCATTTCAGGACTCAGAGAAGTCTTTCCTTTTTGGGTGAGCCCACTGTGAGTGTCAGAGTTTCCAGCAGAAAACCAAGCTGAGTAAATTCACCTACAGAAGTGTCAAAAGCTGTTCCCACTGATCCAACAAAATCCACGAGTTTTGCATCTTTTGCAGCACCAGCATTTCATCCTTAACCAATCCTGATCTTAGGCCAAGGGGAGAGCTGTCCTTAAACGTAAGCCTGAATGATCTACTCAGCAGTTCCTGCCCCAAAACCACACGCAGGTCCTGAAATTACAAGCGAGGGTGGCCTGAGCAGGTAAATAATAAATTAAAGCTGATCAACTGCCTTATGCCCACATCCATAATGGATGCGGGTTGCATGCACAGCAAAATGCCACCAGATTGCACCTCCAGCCTCTGAGGAAAGAATCACTGTCATGTCTTGGTAAAAAGCCTGTGCACCTGTGTGCAGGGTTCATAAGCTGTGTGCAGGTAAATAACTTCACTGCCTGGCTGGCAAACGGCGGGGGAGGGCAGAGGAGAAGTTGTCCGCGTCCCTCATAAAAATCATTCCTGTTTATCATCCGCGCACCAGCCTTGAGGTTTGGATCATCACCCTTTCGGACGAGGACACGTTCCAGGGACAGTCCCGCCCCCAGGAATCGCCTTCCTGCTCTCTCACCTTGTACAAAGCTGTGTCAGGGGCGGGAAAGGCTCTCACGGCCATCCCTGGGGTCTAAGGCAAGGAAAGGAGCACTCTCCCTCCTGCTCTATCGGCTTTTGGAGAACCAGCAGGTAAACAAACCTCGCGATTACCCAGGCTGTTAAAAACTAACCAGCACCTTGGAGTTTCCGGATGAGGAAAGCAGACCTGGAGCACCAGAGACAGCGTTCGGAGTCCCGAGAGCGTTTGTTTATTCGCTTGGATGCTCGCTGCACGCTAATGGTCACAGAGCTACGGCTCTTGCTCGGGGCCACGTGGGCAGAGCGAGGGCAGCTCAGCCGGAGCACAGCCTGCTCCCTCTCAGCTGCCAGCTTTCCCGGGAAAACCCTGCCACCAAACAGGTACCTGGCCTCAGAACGGGGATAAAAGCCACCAGGCTCCAAAAATGAAACTCCAGCCGGGGAAATGGAGCAACGGGGAGCAAAGCGCGTTTCTTTCTCCAGCGGGAGCCGCAGCCCGATGGCTGCCCCCTTCGCCAGGTGAAATTCGGGAATGTGCGCACCTCGTGGGATACCTGCACTCCTAGGGCAGGATGGCACACGCTGGGAATCCCTGCGACGCCGCCGTGTGAAGCCCGAGGCAGGGCTTGGTGCGAGAACTGCCGCACAAAACCCTGCAGCCCCCAGCACAGCCGTCCCTGCTGCCCCCAAACACCCGCGCGGCACGGAAGCGGCGCTGGCAGCGCCTGTCAGAGCAGCGGTGGCACGAGAGAACATCAGCAGGACAGAGCAGGTGCTCGCTCTGAGCAGTCTAAAGCAGGAGAAGCAAACGGGCAATATCTGTTTTACAGGAAAACGGCTTCTTGCCCTAAAAAAGTTGAGATTTCACTCGGGGCGCAGCAAAGTTTACCCCACGTCTCTTTCAAATGGTTGCCACAAAACCCCTCAGGGTTTATCAGCCTTTCCATGGCCAGCTCCCCACAGACTCTGCTTCCTCTGTGCTGTTTTCCACTGGGGTGTGAAAGCCCAGGGACGATCTCTGCACTCTGCCAGCCCACAGGATCAGCAGAGTGCCCAGCAAACCGGGCTTTTCCATCTGGGCTAGGAAGGGAAAAATTCCATTGGAAACACCGTGTTTCCCGTGGCAGAAGGGGGAGATCCAGAGCCTGTTGCACATGAAGAGAGGAGGTGCGACGCTGGCTTTGGTATGCTGATGCCACCTAATCCATCCACCACCTCACCTTTTCCCCAGTCACTGCTTCGAAAACATGGCCAAGAAATCTCCTGGAGACGAATAAGCAGAAAGCTGTCAGCATGGCTGTGTGACTAACATGCATACAAGGAAGCTTCGTTCTTTCTTCTGCCTTCACACCAAAAGAAACGTGTCTGAAGCTGCCTGAAGCACGCTCACCGTCAATAAATCCAAACTAAGTCCTTCGGTCGAAGGATTGAATCCTTCATCCTCTGAACTTAAGACCTTAACTTCAAGATTCTGACACTTCAGCACGTGCCTCATGCGTTATCTTTCCCCTTTTGTTGCTGTGCCTGAATCCCTGCTTGGACCACCACAGCTACGTGAAAGTCAGAAATATTTCCTAACCAAAAGATGTTTGTCAGTGTTAACTTGCTGAGAGGGGTTATCAGCTCCTCAATGGCATGCATTCATTGATGAAAGTTCTTTAAAAATTAATAAGCTGACAGACTGACCTTGCTAAAGGGACCTGAATGCAAGAAGAATTATCACATAATCAGAGTGGATGTTAAAAGCTCTGCCCTGTAAACACTCAAGCACCACGGCAGGCAGTGAGTCAGTGTGGTTTGGTGGGTGCAGAAATGCTGAAGGTTTCTCTTTTTCTGGAAGTGCAGCACATCCTTTAAACACAACCCCACAGATCAGCTGCACGGGAACTGCAAACAGCGGAAGAAAACTTGGCCCACACAAAGCCAGCCTAAGGATTTATAAATTTATATTAATTTTGTGGAGAAATCTTTAAAGTTTCTTGTGTATTTGAGGCCTTCAGGAAAGGCAGATTGTTCCAGCGCCCTGCTAAAGGAAGAGTTAATTCCACTGCATGTGGTGTGCCCTGCAGAGGGTTACATAAAACACAGCTTTATCTCCGTGTGGCCACACAATACAATGCCTGGGCATTAATTCCCTATGTTGACAGGCTCTTGGATGTCTTTGGGAATGATTTGTGCCCTTTTCAGCCAAAGGACTGTGTGACTTTCAGGTCTGGAAAGCTGGCAAGGACTGAGCCCAGACGCCTTGACACACAGACCCACTGGGCTGCTTGGTTTCTCTCTCTCGCCCTCTCTTTGTCCCGACACTGAACTAAGGATATCCAGGGAAGTCTCAGTGGTGGGAATGAGCATCACCTGAAAACACAGGCAAAGGTTTGGCACCATCGCTCCTGTCCAGGTTATCCCAGCAGACAGGTCACTCCTCTCTCTCAGGGGCTCCTCAGGACACCTTAGGGAACTGAAATCTTCTCACCCACTGGCTCGGTGTCGCCTGGAGGACCACGAGCAAGGACAGATCCTTGCCCTGCCATTCCCAGAGAACATCAGGCCTTTTGCTCTGGCACCGGCACATCCAGCCAGCACCGTGACACATTCCAGCCAACAGGCGAGGACAAAGTCCAGGGAGAAGCACATCCAGGGGAACAACAGACCCTTCCTGCCTATTTCGGACAGCATCACCTTGGGAGCAGGGAAGGGGAGCGGCCAGAAAACCTACCTGCTCTCACTGTACTCCTTCTTCTCTCGGACGCGCAGCCACTTCCGAAGGAGGAAGCGCTTGCGGCGCGGGGAGGCACTGGGAGTGGAGCAGTTGGACCAGGGGGTGTCCTCGTCACTGGAGGGGGTGATCTCAATGGATGGGAGCTGCAGGTATTCCTTGCTGGAGGAAGGAGAATCCTGGTACCTGACGGCCTCCAGGCTCTGCTCCTGCACGTTCTTCATCCGCCTCATCTTGAAGCGCTTCCTGCGCAGGGTCGGGGTGGACGAGCTGGACCAGGCGCAGCCGCCCTCCAGCACCTGCTGCTCGGGGACTCGCAGCGCCGGGAGCTGCAGGGTTTCTGTCATATTGGCAGCTGGCATCAGACGCCCTTTCTCCTTCTGCTCCCACCCCCAGGCACTCTACTCTGGTCTCGGTGTAAACCACACCACAAAGCCACAACTCGCCTTCCTCCTCCTCCCTTCTCTCTCCAGCACTGCCCTCCCTCTCAAGCAGGAAACCTCATGTTCTTCACGTGCTCTCATTTAACGACCGGCGGGGCGGGGAGGGGATGTCCAGGACACGGGCACGCCACAAGGGAAGCCAGTTTCAAGGTTCTTTTCTCCTTCTCTCCTCTACAAAAAGTCCCTCCCCCGCCTGGTCTCTCTCAAAGCAGGTTTAGCACTGACACCAGGGTTGCCAGCAAGGGCTTGGCCGGGTTCCAGCTCCCCTCCCCAGCCCCCCTTTGCCTTCTGTTGGCTCGGGAAAGGAAAAGTCTCCTGGGGCTGCTCTAGGAAAACTCGGCCGTGGTTCTTCTCGAGAGACGAGGCAAGCATGGAGTGGAGCGGCGTGGAGCTGTGGGGAGGGCAGAGAGAGAGAAACAGAGGGAGGGGAGGAACAACGCCGGATAAAAATCAGGATAAAGAGCAGCAGGAGCAGCGCGTTCTGTTTCTGCAGCGGGTGAGACGCGCGGGCAGCTGTCGCAAGAGGAACCGCGCTGCTAATCCCGAGGGACGGGGCTCGCGCTACCGAAAGCGCCGCTGCCACCAAGCCACCGAATGGAACAAGGGGAAGGAGCGGGGAAGAGCCTCCCGGAGGAGCCAATTGGGCAGGGCTGTCCCTTTTGTCCCACCTTCCTGCCCGGCCAGCCCACCCCGAGGGGAAGCAGCGAGCGGACTCGGACTTTCAGCCTTCTTTCACAAGAATTCCTTTTTTTTTTTTTTTTTTTTTTTTTTTTTTTTTCCCTTTTNTTTTTTTTTTGTGCCCATTGACTGCTCGCAGAGAAGCCGGAGGAGGAGGGGGCTTGAGGAATAGCCAAAAAAGCAGCAGCAGCAGGTGGCACCAGAACTGGTCGGGCTTTTAGCTCAGTTTCACGCCAGCGAAAGCTGATTTAAAAGAGTTCTCGTGGGGCGATGCTGCTTCCAAAATGCCCGTGGGGGATGGAGGGTGTGAGGTGCGGGGACCGACAGAGACAGCACACAGGGACAGCGACTCTGCACAACAGGTTTCACACCGGCACTGAGAATTCTCAGGCATCCGCACACCCAGGGAGCCCTACCGGGGGTCAGGCGCTCGGAGCAGCAGCCACAGGACGCGGCTCGCAAAACTCCGGCGACGAAATCGAATCAGGAAAAATGTTGTGACAGATTCTCCGTCAGGATCCTCTGAATTTCGCTGAGTGCTCCTGCGTGAGGCCCTATTTCCATGTGGGAAAAAGGGATATAAAATTAAATCCTCTGAGGCAGTGACTAAAATTCAGCTGCGTGAATTTCGAGCGTGCTCTCTCAAAAAAAGATAATCGACACGAAAACATCTCTACATCAGCCTGACGCAGCTTTAGTTTTCATTGTTCAACAGCCCGAACCTTTAAAAATATTAGCTTCAGGTTAGAAAATATTTGTCAACCCAAATCAAAATAGTTATCCTTGCATGGACTGCCTCGGTTTTGTTTGAAAATAAACTTCACAGGAGCTCTGAAACTGCCATCTAGGACAGAGATAACGTGTCCGAAAAGGAAGATTTATAGCAGCAGGAACAAGGGGGAAGGAAACATTTCAATCAAATGACAGAGCAGTTTAAGTGCTCAAGTGCTATATTTAATTTCTGTGCAGTCCTTTTTGCTCTGCTCATTCTGTAAGTTAATCTCTTGACAGTTCTTGGGATGGATTTCTGGAGAATCTGTCACCTCGGTATCCATGCACCAGGTGCACGCACACAAACAGAATGCCTGCCACAAACACCCACTGAAAAAGAGAAACTCAAATAAATGTGGCTTGTTGTTTTCTTTTTAAGGCCAAGAAACAAAAATCTTCAGTTTAGACAAAATGCCAATATTTCAAAAGCAGCTTGGGTAGCTTTGCATCTTCTGTGCCTCAGGGGCAGATCCCTTTTCTCCCTCCTCTGGAGAAACCTGAACCTGAGCACTTCAACCTCATCTTGCCATGGTTTCTACCTCGTCACCACACAGCCAGAAGCATGACCGGCTACCTCATCATTCCAAAAATTACCTTTCACCTTCTTCCCAGGAGCACCCGGGAATCAAACCCCCCTAGCATCACTCCTGAATTTTAACCAAGATAATGCGAACCTTCACAAAATCCACCTCCCTCCTGTGGGGGAAGGGATGAGCAGCCCTTTGGAGATTATCGTGGAGGTTTGTTCCGTGCATTAATGAGTTTGATCGCCCGTGGAATCTTTCATCAGCTGCACAAGAGCCTCATTTAATTGCAGCAACGAGTACAAATGAGGGTCAAAGCTCGCACTCTGGCACGATCCTTTAGCACAGTGGGCATTGCAAACCCTCAGAATGCCCACAGCAATTACCTAATTAATCCACAAGAGACTCGTCCACGCTGCTCTGGGCCAGGGCAGCGTTTGGCAATCATTTCATTATGCAAGGAAAAGCTGGTGCTGTCGCCAGGCTGATTTTTGTTGCCCCAGTCAACACAGATTCTTCACCTTCACCCTCACTGAACTTCAGTGGAACTCAGTTTGAGAAAAGACCTTTTCCCACCTCCTTTATACATGAGAAAGGAAATAATTCTCTGTGCCCTGGGAACCCTTCCCCTCCGGGGTGAGGCCCCAGCACAGTGCCTGTCCCCTTTAACTCCAGGCACTCCAGGGATTAGTAACCAACACTCATCTGCACTCGGCATTCCCGGCACATTTTTGTCCTGGAGAGGGGATGCTGGGCACCTGCCTGATGCTCTGGGAAAAGGGAGAAGCTCTGCCACGAGAGCCAGCTCCAACACCTGACCTGGAGTGAGAGATTCCAGCCTGAGCAAGGACTATTTCTGTCCCAGCCACGGCAGCACCACCTCGCCGAGCCTCGGAGAATGACTGTTCCTGCAGTTTAATGATCCACTTAATGATGGATTTATTCCAGCAACAAATGGCTGTCGATGCTTCAGGTTGATCAGCAGCCTTTCTCTTCCTCAAATACTCTGGGTTCTCCAGTGGCCTCAGAAGAGGGCTTGCAAATGAAGCAATTAGGAAAGAAAAATCCCATAAAAAAATTAAAATCCCTCCCCTGAAGGAAGAACATGAACTGAGCCAGCCCAGATCCTTTGGCAGACCTTTCCAAAAGGGCTTTCCCCTGTGTTTAAGGGGTAGCAAAATGGGAGATGAATACAGAGGAGTAGCTGGCACTGAGAGTACACAGTAAAAAACCCGATTTTATTAATTAAAAGCAGATATTTTTAAGCACAGGAAACACAGACAGCTTCCTCAGAAGCTGAACCAAGTCACTCAGATGCACATCTGGCTGCAGAAGCTCTGCCAGGCCAGGCAGGGACAGTGGAGCACTCACAGCCTGGGAAGAATTCAAACAGAATTCCCCTTTTCCTACAGTTCAACATAATTTTCAACTTATTTCCCTTCCTGTGTACACAGCTGAGAGTGGCAGCTTCTGCAGGAGAAACCTGCAACTCAGGCGTGACCCTGCTAAGTCAAAATTCTGATTTTCCAAAGTTCAAAAACACGCAGGGAGTTTCTTGTTTGGTTTTTTTGGTTTTTGTTTGTTGGTTAGTTGGTTTTTGGGGGGTTTTTTGTTGGGTTTTTTTTGTGGGGGCTTTCCTGGTTTTTGGTTGTTTGTGGGTTTTTTGTCTGTGGTGGTTGTTGGGGGGTTTTTTTGGTGAAAATTCCAAGGTAATTTTGTGATTTTTAAACGAAAATCCAATGCATTTATCCGCATTTCCTTTCACATCCTAACATCCTTCCGCAAGAGCAGCGATGTTATCTTTGGAGCCGGACCTCAGACAAGGACTTCAGCCACATTTTGCTCTTTGCACATGAAATTAGATGAGTTCTATTCCAATTTGACACACGAGAACCTCCTGCAAGTAAATTCTTATTTCAGTGCCCTCCAGCTCTGCCCCTTCAAAGGGTGCCCTCCCTCCCAGCAGCTGCTGTCCCTCGAGCAGGCACAACCCTTCGGTTTTGGCTGGGTGACACCTGATCCCTGCACGTGTTCTCTGGAGCCCCAGCCGGGTTCCAAGGCAGATGACACGAATTTCACCGGCAAGAAACACCAGCGGCAGCCCGGGACAAAGAGGGGTCACACGTTCCTCCAGCTCACACTCGCCTCAGTTTTTCCCTCCTCAGTGCAATATTTCAATTAAAGCTCCAGTCAGCGGGAAAATCAGCTTTAGGGATGAATTGTATCATTTTATTCTGGTATAGAGCTTGAATTTATCTGGGTTTTGGTCAATAATAGCTGGTTTCTGAATTAAAACCAGGCGTGCACATCCCTGTACCCCCGGTGCACAGCACGGCCCACGCGTGCCGAGTGCATCACAGGAGGTCACCCATCCCAAAAATCGGGAGCAGCAGCTCTCAGCTCCTGCTGGGATCACAGCAGTGCCACCACCACCCTTGTGGATAACAATTTGTGTCCAGTCTCTGCTGTGAGGGCCAAAACTTGATGAATATTTGTCAGATATTGGTTGCTGCCCGTTTTAAGTACTTGAAAAGATGGGGAAAAGAGCTTTCTCTGAGGCGTTAATCCATGTAGATATTCTGTATTTATAACAGGCATTAACTAGAGATGAATACCTGTTTGTGCCTTCTCTTTACCAAGAAATAATTCCCACGTCAGCCACAACCACTAAAGACTCCAAGCCATGAATTGTTGCTAACAGAGCACCACCTTCACCAGGCATTTCTGTCCTGACCTCATGCACTGCAGCAGTCCCCAGGTGCTTCAGATACCCCCCAGAACTGCAGGAGCTGTCAGATACAATTCCAGCAGCACGGCACACGGAGTATTTTCTCAGCATTAGGGCAGGACTTTCACAGTTAATGTCTTCAGGCACTGTTCTCTCTCCAAATTCAAGGGGACAGCGGAGCCAAAGATAGCAAGCAATACAAATCAAATCAGTGTCATGACTTGGCAGTGATAATCCATCAGGAGACGGCAGCAGGGCGCAGGTTTCAGAACCTGTTTGACAGTCTGAGTTCTCTTTACGTTTCAGAAGTGAAGGGAATCATTTGGCACTGCCTGTTCACGCTGATCAAGTGATTCTGCTTGAGCATCTGCAAGGGAAGCTCATCTCTTGTCCTACATCTAATGAGGGGACGGAGGATCAGTTAAATCCAGTCCATCACAGGACAGAGGGTGATCCATGAGAAGGAATTTCCATGGGAGCCTGGCACTTGGTCTGCAGTGCGTGAAGGAATCCCACGGAGCTCCTCTCCCTGCCCAGCACTGACCTGATGGATCACTGCCCACGCCACTGAGCACAGGAGGACAGGCCCGGGAGCACGGGAGGTCTCTGAACAACGCATTTCCCCTCTGCAGCTGCAATCCCTGCTCCACCAGCCCAGCCCAGCCAGGCTGGCTGGTTTGAACCCAGGCAGGAGCAGCCAGCTTGGGGTATTTGCTTCCCTTCAGCACCCGGACAAAACAAATACTTCCCAAGTTAAAGAAGAAGGAGGGTTTTGTTACAGAACACCCTCCAGGCCAGCAATTGAGGCTCTCACAAGATCAGTCATTTCTCACTCGGGGGAGATGCAGCGAGGTATTTGCACAGGGAGCAGCCAGTCTGGAAAGGCTTTTCCTGATCAGCGCAAGTGAGAGTGGAATTTCAATTCCTGCATCCCATAAACAGGGGTGATGTGGATGTGCTCCCCGCCCGGGCCTTTGTTTCAGCTCAGAACAAAACCCACCAGGTGCTTTAGCAAGCGCTGGATTGTCCTTTTAGGATGGCCTGACTCCAGTTAGCACTCGTGTCTGGCTTAGAGCTGGGACTTGTTCCCGGCTGTGCCTTCCCTGCTGCTGCCCTGGCTGATCCAGGAAACCCAGATCCAGGAAACCCAGGTGCATGAAACACAGGGGCTCTACAGCTGAGCCTGAAGAGAATAAATCCCTGTTACCTCTGGGTGATGATTCTCTACCAACAGCACGGTTGGAAGTGGAGCGTTGTGGAGTATTTCTTGCTTTCTGTCTTGTGTTTAAGACAAAACCAATCCTGAAACAAGTGTCATCATCTTCCCTTGTGGAATTTCAAGAGAAAGAACACATCTTTGTCCTACAGAAATGCCGGGGAAGGGAATATCTGCCAGGGAAAGATTCAAGTTTTATTCTGCATGAGGCCAAATGGAACCCACCAAAACCATCTCCGAGCTCCCAAGAGCCACTAGAGTGACAGAGGGACAGAAAAGGTTCTTTCCTATGATTGCTGAACTCATTTTATACTAAATTCATATAAATTTATAAATACCATTCCTGTCCATCACCTCAGCCCTCCACAAAGCTGCTGGAGCCTGTGCCTCCAATTAGGCAAATGCCTGAGGACAACTGTCAGTGCTCCTCACCATCTCTCCAAGAGCCTTTTGGAAAAATACTTCGTGGACAACTGGAAACCCTTCTCCTCCAGCTGCCTGTGCCATTCACACCCCTAATCCTGCACTTGTGCTGTGGAAGTGAAGCCATCCAAGTGCAGCTCCCCACCCCCAGCACACATTCAGCATTCACACATCACAGAACACGGACAGATCTCTCTCTTGGTGTGTATTACATGCCAAAAAGCCTGTTTGGTGCATGAAATATGCACAGAAAACTCATAGCCGTGGTTCTGGATCGCATAAAAAGCACATATAGAAGTGTTTATAAGGCATTACCACACCTACAGCATCTATCTGGAGAAAATTAACAATCTCCAGGCAAGCAGAGGTTACCCTGAGTGAGTGTGGGAGAGCTCTGCACGCTGAGAACACACAGCTCTGTCGCAAAGCAAATCCCACATTTATCATATACAATCAGAATTCACTGAACCGAGTCCCCGGGGCAGGAATTTTACCCTGAGTGTGCCACCTGCAGGTGTGAAACACCAGATAAACGCCGCAGATCCTGAATATTTTAAAAACCAACCACAGCTCTTGCCCAAACAAACACCACCCTCCCGGCTGCCTCTCCCCAGCAGCGATTTGTTCCGGCGTTCTGCTTTGCCAAGGATGCCCGGGGTGGGTTCCCCCGCTAGCACAGGTTGAAAACAAGCAATAAACACACAGAGCTTCAGTGCCAGAGCCTCTCACTCACCCAGACCCACGCAGTTGCTGAGGATATTGTTTCATGGAACGGTCAGCATTTAATGGAATAGCTTGGAGCTGCCAGAAAACTGCTTTTTTCCCCCAAAAAACTGTCATTATTCTGTTCCTGTGAGGCTCTTGGGGAAAACAAGGTCAAACCCTGCCAAGAATCTCGGCCGAGGTCAGAGTCAGGAGCTCTGGGGAAGCTCACGCTGAAGTGCCCAGCAGGACTCAATTCCAGCTGTCCCCAGAGCTACAAACTCCACTAATAACCATCACCTAAAAGACCTTATTTTCCCCTTTCCTTCCCTTTCAACATACAAGAAGCAACAGAAGCCCACAGGTGATGCTTCTCCAGCTGTTTGGGTTTCTAAGTCACGCCGAGAAGTCGTAATTCCTATTTTTATGCGCCAGGATTTGTACCCGGAGGTGATGTTTTGTTCGAGTAGCACCAGGAGGTTTCACCTGGCAGCACGCAGGGAACACCACACCTCCCTGACCTACCCTGGAAATAATCCCTCAGCAATTCAGGTCTGCAACCAGTGTCACAGCTGAGGAAAACTACCCCAAAAAAAAGCTTTCTTTTCCCTGAAAGCCAGGCGTGAGGTGTGGTTGCTGAGGGCCTGCATGTCACGGTTCCTGCGTTTTGCTCATTTTGCCCTTCAGAGAAAACCATCTCACATTTTGTCTCAGTTTCCTTCCAGACAACACTGAGACTAAGAGCTGCCTGATGTACTGGAGCTGCGCAAGTTTAATTTAAGAAAGAACATAAGGCACGTGGTGATCTCAAAAGTCTCTCAGAATGTACAGTCCAGGAGACTTCAGAGTTCGGCTGAGCTCTGGGAGCTGAAAATTCCATGTCCTGTCACCAAAAAGAGCAACTTCAGTTCAAAACAAGCATCCATTTCAGGGTGGAAAACAGAAAAATAAGTAATTCCTTATTGCTTCTCCTTCCTGATCAGAGCTAAGGCAGACACTGGGATCCAGCTGCTTGTGAGCTAGAAAATCTGTTTTGCGGAAAATGAATAAATCATGTGTCTGACAGCCTCACTGTCCTGTTTTTCTTTATTGAATCCGAGCAGGGGGGTGCCACGAGTGTTTGCTGAGCTTTAATTCTCAGAATTCTGTGATGGCAATTTCTCTCCTACGCTGTCTGAGCCGTAACTCAATTTGCAGGCAACAGGAAAATATTCCCAGGTTCAACATAAATCTGGCTGCTTCAATATTGCACCTCTGCTGTCGGTCTCTGCTTTTTTTGTTTGCAGCTCCCACCAAATTCCACGGCCACTGCTGTGTGTTTGCCGTGGTTCCCAGGCACGGGTGAGCTCCCAAATGCAAGGACACGAATTTATGTTCAAATTCCATCTTAAACCGAGGGCCGTGACGAGTGTGAGGTGACGCTAGTGTGTGAAGGAAGAGAGGAAAAGCAGATAATCTTAAAAATAATCCAAATTAGCCCCATGTCCCAGCACCTGGTAGATGCCTGGTACAGAGGCTGTGCTTTTCCCTTCATCCACCTAAAAAGGGGCTTTTATTTGTCAGTAATTTTTGCAAAGGGGCATCCCTGGGCCTGGCCTGCTTGGTCAGAGCCTGGTGCTAAAAATGCAAAGTTGTGGCACTTTTGGGAGCTGGCCTCGATGATCCTTGCGGGTCCCTTCCCCCTCAGAACACCCTGTGATTCCTAAATTCATGTTACAAATCTGATTGCTTCACCATCTAAACCGTGCCTTGGGTTCCCACGTTCACCCAGGGGTGTGTCCTGAACCCCTAAAAGCAGGAGCATTGAAAAGCTTGCTCGGGGTTCCTGTTCCTGCCTCCCCAAATCCCCCCGGCGTGGCAGAACCCCAGCATCTCCCAGGGACCCCGGGGGCAGCAGGACCCGGCTGGGACAGGGCCACAGCTGGCACCAGTTTTCTTTGAAAGGGCTCCTTGCCTCTGCCATCCCGTTAAAAACAGGGATTGCCTTCAACATTTCTGGAGTCTGAGCTGGTGTGGCTGCCACGAAACGCTGCCAGGTGCTTTCGTGCTGGACACCGTTATTTTCTCCCATAAATTCACCAGCCACGCACAAAAATCATCTCTTTAACCCCAAGAAACCTCTCAGCCAACTGCCTCAGCCCTCTTTGGCCGGCCATTAACTCGCTCAGAGCTTTCAAAAGCGGCCGCATCTCCGGTTGCTTTGGTCCAGTCGGTTGAATTTCGAAGCCAGGGGCTCCTTTCTGAGAGCAGAGATGGTTCTGGGTGTTCCAAATACGAGCCACTGCTCATTTCCGAGCTGTGCGTGGAGCAGGAGGCACGGAGGACACAGGGAAGGTGTGTGGATGCCCGTGTGGAAGGAGAATCCTTCCAAAACACCTCCAATTTGAACTTGTCTTTAAGAGTTCATCGTGTTTGGTTTTTTGTTGTTTAACTTCTACATAAAGCTGTTTTCAAGTCTGAACTAATAATTCACCAGAAGAACATTTTATTTTCAGGCTCAAATTCCAGCTCCAGTGAGAGGCGTGGGAGAAAAAGCCAATCCCAAACAATGTCACTCCATTTGGAACAGAGTTGGAAGGCGGGCAGGGATGAAATCTTTGAACCATGAATTCAGGTTTTTGAAGTTCTGACTCTTAGGTACAAAATTATTCAGCCCAGGCTCAGCATCTGAGTCAATAACCTCTGCAGGAATGAATGCTGAGCTCCTTGCAGGCTCTTTTCATCACTTATAAATATATCTGCCACTCATTTTCTCCTTCGTGCTCTTTCACTCCCACTTCTTCCCAGCCTGCCACTATTAGATCCGAGCAAACAATGACATTTACAGGATTATTTTCTAAAAATTATCTTCCTGGGCCTCTCGTCACTTACCTCGGGCTAAGCTGCACAATGACACCTTTGCAAGGTTGTAATAAAAAAGCTCACATTAAATGGAGAGAAAAAGCCCCAGTAAGTGGAAGCTCAGTGAGGCATCAGGTAAATGTCTTTTTTAACACACTGGAATCCGGCTATTACCTCACACATCGGCGTGAATAACATCCAATAATTAAATCTAAGGCACGGAGCTGATCCCAGTGGCTGATTCGGGTCTGAAATAAACCATGGGATGTGTCATTAGGCAGAGTTACAGTGGTACTGAGAGCAGGGTGACTTCCAGTTGCTCAGTGCAGCTCTTAAAGGTGAAACTTTTTATTTAAATATTGATTTGTGTGCCAAGAAAGCAGCAAATCTGTTCATTTTGGGGGACCTGTTGATCCCCTTCCACTTCCAAGAGAGAAATCCTAAATGTCACCCCTAAGAGATTGGACCTGTTGCATCTTTGATCTTCAGATGAAGGTGTGAAATTGTCTCTGCAGTCACCTGAAATGTGTTTATGAGCTCTCTCCGGGTTTACACGTTTTGGGAAGCAGCTCATGAGCTTCAGGCATTTGCTTGGGCCATACAAAGGATGATTATCAGAATCCCAGCGAGAGTTTGCAGGTGGTGAATGAAGCTGCCCCCTCCAGTACAGCACAGGTAATTAATAATTCATTAAATGGTAAAAGTAATAAATAATTTTACCAGATTTTACCTAAAAAAAAACCTGGGGCATGGAGGGGAAAGTGTGCTCGCTGGCTTGGTTCCTGCACAGTCATAGCTCAGATAATCCTTGGATTTTACAGAACTTTCACCAAACTTCGGTGAAATTTCCACTTCCACACCAAGTTTTTGGGATTGTCCTGGTTTTAGGACAGAGCTTGATCCCAGCTGGAACCAAGACAGGGATAGGACTAATTGCTAATTGCTCTTACAAGGTCCTTGTGCTCAGTGGAATTCAGCGCTGTGCAGGAGTTGTTTTTGCATTTTTCCAAGCTTAGTAATGGGCAGAGAAACCAAATATACAAAGAGCTGTGTGCCTAAGACATGAAAATGCATCCCCAAGCAGCTCAGATCCCAACAATCTGCCCATTTATTCCCAAATTCAGAGCACCTAATGAGGAGGCAGAAGCCCAGACAGATGGATGAGCAGGCTGAGTCTCTCCCCCTCAAGAAGTGAGGATTCAACAGCATCTGCTCCAGACATCCAGAAGGTTCCTGTCACACAAATAAAAATAATCATCATCTGTCAGCCTCGAATCTCTGCAGCAGGAATTCATGGAGAGCTGAGACTCTCAGCTCCAGGGAATCCAGCCGTTCTCCGGAGGCGTGAACACGCAGCCCCGCGCTGTGAGCTCACACCCAGCGCTGCCCTGGCACTGGGGAATCTCCATCCCGTGGGGTTTCCCACTCCAAGGCAGCTGCAGGAATTGGGTATTTACTGCTAGGAACACCATTTCTCAGCAGGTGCTCCCACAAACCATTTTCTCTAATGAACCTATGCCAGAAAATTAAGACCAGAAGAATAGAAAAACCACAAATTACTTGTCTCAAAGGACCTTTTTTGTTAACAAAAAAAAAAACCAAAACACTCTTAAGTAAGGGGATCAACAAAGGGGGGAAACGAATGGAGAGGTAAGGTTAGAGCACAGCATTGCAGTGTTCCCTCTCAGCGTGGCACAAAATTCCTGGGAAGGCACTGGAGCTGTTTGTGGCTTACCAGGGGCTCAGCCTGTGCGTCTCAGCCCCCTCCCCACCACCAGAGCTGACCCCAGAGCTGCTGGGACACCTGGAAGCAGCACAGGCCCCATCATGGGACTCTGATCTGCCCCATTCACAGGGCACAGTTTGGGTATCTCAGATTCAGGTTTGTTATTCAGGTGTGAGCTGCTTGGACGGGCCAAGGAGAACGGCCTGAGGCACAGGGTTTATGCACAGCTCTGTCTCTGAGGTCTCTAAGCAATGCAGAAAATCACATTCATCTCCCAGGTCAATAACTGCAGAAATCCAGAATAAAACTCAACCTAAGATAGATCTAAAAGAAAAGGACAAAGATCCATTATTTCACTCTAATAGGCCACTAATGAACTAAAAGATGTGAATATCAATTGAAGCAACAGGCTTAGATGAACTCACATTCTCGAGACCCCTTCACATTTTTCTGAGCAATTCCATCTGTCACAAGAAGCACTCACGGCTGAGCTTATTTCTGAGGACAGAAAAGCCTCTGACATCCTTGTAATTCGTATCATTCTGCTGGAGACTCATATTTACAATCTGCACAACCACATCCATCATCTCCCCTGCACAGCCCTGTCCAGGAGCCAGCGCTTTACAAACCTGACCTACATAACATTGCAATTCTTCTTCTGTTCAGCACCGACACTCCAACTCCAGCAGCAAACTCCTCCACCTTTATTGCAGCTGCCTTCCCAAACACATCAAGGAAACTGCTGTTGTTCCATATAAAAAACCCCCTCAAGTTACAACCAACGAGCACTGCTGCACATCCTCTGCTCACACTTTTCTCCTTCCTGGTAGCCGCTTTTTTGTTGTTTTTGGACTAAAATTGCCATATTTGCACAAGAGATGCCCAGGAGAGCCCACATCTCCAACAGCCAGTATGACATGCACGGGGTGGTGCAGCACCTATGGGGTTAAACACTCAGCAGAGAACCTGGGCCGTCACCTTTGGCCATCTCCATGGGGGAAACCTCTGCCAAAAAGCACCAGGGTTTATTTATTCCATCCCCCTTGGGGAGCTGCGGGGGTGCTGGAGGGGAGGCACACCCAGGACAGGCAGAAAAGAGGGAGGATCAGCAGATCCTGGGAAACGCTGCTGGATAAAGCAGGAGAACCAGGCAGGAGACTCCACGATTCCCTTCCCAGCACCGGCCCAGGAGTGGTTTCAGAGCCAGGGGCAGCAAACGAGGCTGTGGCGAAGGAAATCCACGTTTTTAACAACGCTGGCCCTGACCTGGCTGAAACTGCAGGAGATTCGGGGGCTTGCCCCGGCGTTTCAGCCAGCACAGAAAGCAACTGCAACACCAACTGCTGCTCCTGCAGCTGCCAGGAGGGTCTCAGGCACGTCCTGGTGACATCCCCACGTGTCCCCCACATGGCGCTCCCCCCGAGGAGCCGCCTGTCTGCAGCAGCTGCTCTTAGCACAGACGGCAAAGAGGCGTGAGAGGAGCTCCTCTGACGCGGGGAACATCAGCCACGCGATTTTCCGGGAGCAAACAGTAATTCCACGCGTCCTTTCTCGCTCCGGGAGGGATTTCAGCAGCCTGAGCAGATGTGTGAGAACTTGAGGGGGTTTCTCCCCATCTCCCCGGAATTATCAGCGGGGCTGCAGCGGGAATTTGGGCTTCTACACAAGTTTCTTCACTTGGTGAGAACGGAAATCCACCCAAGAAGTGGAGTGAAGCTCCAGGCGTGGAGCAGCTGTGGGCAGTCCCAGCAGCAGAGGTGCACGTGAGCGTGGAGCTGATCCCTTTGATGCCTTAGGTTTTAGCTTTTATATTTTGCAAATTCTGTATTCTCTGTGTTCCTAGTGTGTAACTCTGAACTGTCTTGCAGCCTGTTAGCTGCTGTTCTCTCATGCTAAGACAGACATAACAAAGCCTCTCTGGGCTTGCTCTTCAAGGACACTCAGGCTGTCCTAGGCCCAAAATGTGTAAACCAGCATCTTGAGAAGGGGGGCAAGTTTGGGGGGTGGGGGGGTTACCTTATTACCTAAAGTTTAATTGGCAAATTTATGCTGATATGCAAATGGACCAAACCCATAACAGTGGGAAGAACTCGTGACCTGTCGTCCATCTTGGGGTCCGTTCTGGAAATAGCCTCTGGCTCCCCAGGGTGTACCTCTGAAGGCCTTTTAAATAAATATCACCTTTATTCTCTTACCCTGTCTAGTCTCTGTTTCCAGGTTGGCCTTTTTTAGGCATCACCTTCCAGGGCCACGCTCCGCATTCATCACCTCCAGCTCCAGGAAAGGCGAGCAGAAAGAGCACAAGGAGCCGCAGTAGGAGACTCAAGGCTCCCATTTCCCGAGGTTCACAGCGATTCTTTAACGCAGCGGTTGATGATGATCCACCTCCAGACACTCCAATGAATTCAGCACTTCAGCCAAACTCACAAAACTCACAGCATTTACCCTCTATTGATGAGTCATTAGCAGAGCCTTCCCGTCTTCCTCTCACTTCGCTGGAATACAACCCCAAATCGCTGGAGTGACACAGCCAGGGCTAATTTCCTTGGGCGAGTTCCTACCCCCTTTTTCCTTCTCTAGAATTCTGCAAAGTGGATCTTTCAGGAGTAAAGTCACAGGATGTGATTCAGAGATCCCTGTCAGCACCCAAAGCTGCCATCCCCTTGATCAGAACGAGTGAAACATCCCCGGAAATGTGGAGGATGTGGGGACACAAACGTGGCTGTTCTTGACTCTGTCTTCAGTGACACAGAGATCAGTAGTTTTTGTTAAATACACGAATTCTTCCCCAATCAGTTGAAATTAAAGTTCAAGCAGCTGGCTGTGGATCAGAGGAGTTGTAGGAAAGGATGTGGCCAAGCTCTGTTTCAGGGAGTGTAAGACCTGCCCTCACATTTTCTCCCAAAAATGTGTAATATCCTTCTATAATCAGCTCCAGTGCAGATTTTCCACCAGATTTCCAGGTTTTCCAGATCAAGCCCACCACCACTCCCAGAGGCTCAAATCCGGCTCTGCCATTTCAGCTCCAGTCATTTCCTGATCTCTGCTCTGCTTCCAGCACAAACCAACTCCACTTCCTGCTTCTCCTGAAACTGCACAATTCTGTTGGTCCTGGCCGTTGCACAATTTACAGGGAATATTTTACTTTCTTCCTCCTCCCAAAAATATTGGAGGTTTTTCTTTTAAACTCTTTTTCTCTAGATATACAATCAGTTTAAACATTTTAAATAATTTAGGTTTAATATGTTTCTTCCAAAGCTCTTGAAATATTAAAACCCAAAGCTTATCTCCAGGAATCACTGTCCTTCTAGAATATTCCCCGCTACTGAATGAAGTTTATTACACCATTCCTTTTTCATCTCAAACGTCTTTATGGCTTCACAAGTGGTGCAGCTAAGCTCAGATCTTGTGAAATCCCTTTTTTTTCCTTTCCTTTTTGAACTGCGACTTTCAGAGTTTGAGCTGTATTAAGCCAGGCAGTCCCTCAGGCTTTTTTTTTTTCCCCCTGTCGTGTCAGACAGGATCCAGAATAAGTAATGGGGCAGGGAGCAGTGCCATCATGTGTGTCAGGAGCACACAGCCACGCACGGGGGGTGCCAGGGGTCACTCCAGCCTTGCCGAAGGCATCACGGCCCTTCCCTCCCGAGACGTTGCCATAGAAACCCCGAATTATGTCTATAGGGGAACAGGAAAAAAAAGGTTTCCTAAAAGTATGGATGAAGCAGCTCCATGGAAACCAGCCCTGGCTGTCAGAGGGAGGGAAGGGAGGGGGTTTGTGTGGGAAGGCACGAGATGATCATCGTCTAAAATATGCAAAGTACCAGCCCTGCCAGCCGGGAGAGCTGGCACTGCCTGATCCATGGCTGGGGTTGTGGCACAGGAGCTCCTGGCACGCTGGGGATCCCTTTTGGCAGGCGAGTGCAGTGCCCGCAGGCTCTGGAGGTGCACAAACGCCTGCCCACGTGGCTAAAATACCCCACAGACCCCTGCCCACGTGGCTAAAATACCCCACAGACCCCTGCCCGCGTGGCTCAAACATCCCCCACGCTGCCCCTAAACCTGGGAGCCGCCGGGCACGGATCAAAGGTGATCCAAGCTAAAAAGGGCTGGGACTGGGACAAGTCTGACAGTTCACACCACAGCCCTGCTGGTTTCAGCCTCACGAATACACCAGCCTGCTCTGAAAGGAAATTGAGATAATCCTGGTAAATTTTCGTCCCACTTGTCTACAAATGTCACCAGATCAGCCTCTCTGGAAAAAATGGCATTTATTCTTTAAGGGGATGTTGGAATTGCAGGCTCTGGAACAGAAACCTTCTGGAAATTCCCATTTGCTGCATAAACCAGGAGATTAAACCAAAACAATGCGTATTATTGTTGGATTGGGCTAAAGTCACTGAGGCCAACAGTCAGCCACCCTCAACATCTCAGTCTGACGCTGTTACCCCGAGCTCCCTCAATGGCACTCTGAGGTAAACATATGCTGCTCTCTCATGGTGAAATAAGCATTTAAACAGATCAGGAGCCTCCAGCAAATGAGTCAAATCTAATCCTTAATCAGCGCTTGCTAGTTCACTAACCCCAGACAAATTATTTAATGCTGTGTATTGAAACTATCAGAGCAGCTGGTTATCTGCAGCTCCCCCCCAGCTGATCCCAGCCAGTGCCTGCTTCATTCATGAAGCTTTGACGAGGGTAAGGAAAGCACAGGAAACATCCAAACAGATATGGGAGAGCCTCAAAAATTCCTCCAGAAAGAAAAAAAAGGGGAGTTTTTGCAGCATTTGGCTGCTTTATCACTAAGGAACATTCTGTGTGGTTATGAAAGGTACTGAGGTAGAGACACGTGTCATAATCCCAGCCTTTTCTCTCCGTTCTTTTCCCATTCTGCTTCCCTTTTCCATTCTCTCTCTCGGGTTTGAAAAGAGTTTTGTGTCCAAGCACCGATTTGGGGATTCACATGAGTCCTTCCAGCTGGAGGACACAACCCTGAGCTCGGGGAATATTGTGAAACCAACAGCCTCAGCTCACGGCCAGACAGGCTCCACAGGAGCTGTTCCTATTTCTCATGAAGGTGACGTGAGGCAAAGCTTCTGTCACAGGACCAGAATTCCAGGGCACACAAACTTCCTGCCCTGCTCCCAGCTTTCCAACCCCTGCTATTCCATGGTTTTGCAATCTTACACCGCACAACTCTCAAACCTCTTCCTGCCCGGCTTGATTTCATATTCCCCCCACTGCTTGCCAAAATCCAACTCAGAGAACACTTTATTTATAAAATTCCCCTCTCTCCAAGGCTCAGGAACAGCCTTACTTTGTCTCATCAGCAGATCCAGTTTTTTAACCCATCTCTCCAGCCAGGTTTGCTATTTACAGCTGGAAAATTCTGCATTCTCCACTGCAGAAAGTTAAAGCAAACCTGTGGGGAAAAGGCCTCACAAACTCCAGAGGCAAATTATCATTTCACTGGAACAGAGCCATCCAAATTCCAGAATTTCGTTCAGTGGGCAACTCGGGGTTGGTTTTCACCACATGCCTGCGAAGGGAACCGAAGCTGAGCTTTAGATTAAAGACCAGCATTGTTACAGCAAGAACTAGACTCAGGATTTTACATTTTGCAGGCGTTAATTCGTGGAGCATTTGGTTTCATTGCGACAAACAGCTTTGATAAGGAGCTGGAGTCATCACCAGGAATAAATGCGGCAGTCAAACAAATCAATTCCAAGTAAACACCTGCCAAGCCCAGCCCCGCTGTGAGCGGCTGCAGGAGGTACCTGTGCTCCTCCAAGAACCCCTCTCACATCTCCAAAGCACAAACAAGCCCTGCTTGTCTTGGCCTGCCAATCACAGAGCCCCAGGGACTGGATAAACAGGCAGGAGGGAGATCAGTGTCCTCCGGAGGACGCTGGAAAACATTCCTGGTTCTTGGGCTGTTGAGCTTCTCTCCTTGACACAGTTACAGGAGTTAAGGAAACATTTCCCCTGGTGGGGTGTTTCAGATTCCCCAGCTCGTCTGAACTTTGCTCACCAAACCCTTTTCCCAGAACTTGTAAAACTCAAAGCCATGAAGTGGCTTTGAACAGAGAAGAATTTAAGACGTTTAAAGCGCTGCTTACTCTGCCCAGTCCTCGGCAGGATATTCACCTCCCAAGTATTTATGCCCATCTACTTCTGAAAATTTAAGGTATCTTGTCAACATGAATGTAAACCTTCACGAAGGTGAAATTCAGTGCGTGGGACAAACCCCAGGGCTGAGCACTGCAGGGGACCTCACACAAGGTGCTGTTGTCAGGTAGCACCTTCCAGTATTTCTTTCGGAAAGAAATACAAATACAAACTCCGTTTTTTCCTCCCAGTCTCAACAGCACAGGATTTGTGTTCCACAGCCTCATCTCGCAGCCAGGACTTTGACAGCTGAGGCACACCCAATTCTCCTAACGGGAAATTCCCTGTTTTATTCCAAATGTATCATTTTGCTGCCCGTGTTCCTTGGGCTAGCACTGCAATGCCAAGTGTTTGATAGTTTAATTGCACAATTACCATTAAATGCCATTTTCACCACGGAGGTGGCAGCTCAGAACCACAAGCGGGGGGACTTTGCCCGCAGGTTTGCAGTGACAATCAGGATTCCAACCCAGGAAGAGCAGCCACCCCTCAGGGCTGCATTTCCAGCCCTGAGCGACCCTGGCAGATTATTGGAGTGTTTATTTGTCCTGCTCTAAACCACCTTCTCCAGACTCCCACACGGTGTTATCTCCTCCTTTCTCTCCTCCAATTGCCACCATATTTCAGCTTCTCTCTGGTGCTGATACACGAACTTGCATCTTTTGTTGCTCAGCTGTAAAACCTGAGCACCTTTTAACAAGAACCTTTTGCTTTTTTTAATGGGCTCATTCCTTAATCCAAAACACTCGAGGAGGTGTGGGAGTTCCTGACCTCATTTCCTCCTCAGAGCAGAGTTCCAGTAAAGCAGAATAATCAGCTCCATTAACCCCCTAAGAATCATTTTCTTGAAAAAATCATCTCAGCAATTCTGCTTAGGGTCCAGGGGTGCTAAAGAAAGGAACAACACACAATAATGATTAGCAAGTTCTTCAGCGCTCTCCCAGCAAACACACAGATGGCACAGAGACAGTCAAACGCTACACACACATTTCATGACATTTTGGAAGCAGCACATTTAGGTTTGAACACCCCAAGCTGTTACTCAGAGCAGCTTTTTTTTTTTTTTTTGCCACCAACAAAACTCTGCCTCGTTTATTTTCTTATTCAAACGCGCCCGCAGCACAGATCTTTGAGCATGCTCGTAGTAAAACTATTAACATGGATTTGGATGTTGCTGTGATCACTTTGCTTCTCCCTCTTGAGGTCTGGAGGGAGCCAGAAGCCAATGGAAAAAGGAAAGCAGTGTGTAAACCCACGAGGAGGAGACAGATCAGACCCCTTCAGAAACTCCTCCTATTCCTGGAACTGGTCATTGAAGTGACTTTTAGATGCCTCTGCCAAGCTGTTAAAGCTCTGCAAGAACAGATCCAACGGTCCTGTGCTTGTTTTGCCCACCACAGAGATGTTTGTGCCATCCTCATTCTTCCCAGCCCATGCAGCAAATGAAGATGCCCAATTCCCCTTTGAAAATCAGATTCGAGCCCTCCCTGGCAGTTCTGCAGCCAGCTGGCTGCTCCAGCAGAATCCCACTGCATGGCACTAATACTCCATTGATTTATGGGTACTGAAATGTGCTTATTGAATAAAAGCCGTTTCACAGGTTTTATAAATAGTGGGGTTTTTTACTGAGGAAGCAGAGCTGGCAATCCACCAGCTGCCGCAGCAGCAAGGGATGGGACACAGATATGTGAATTTCTGAATTTTATCAAGCAATTGTGTTCCAGAAAAAACCCCGGCAGCATCTGCTCTGAGCCCAGAATTGTGCAAAATCATCCATTCAGTCACCAACACTCATCTTCAAAAGGGAATAGTCCAGGAGATGCTGACTCCCAAAACGCTGCTGTAAACCCGACTGCACTGAGCTCACCTGAGCCCTCGTGCAGGGTTTATGCTGGAAATCAGAGACCCAGTCACTGCCATACCCCTGCCATACCCTGTAGCCACAAATCTCACTCTCTTTTATGAAGTTTTATCACGTCACAAAGAAGGCAAAAGGAAAGGCTCCCCCGTGGGCAGGGTTTGCAGGTTTGGGCCTGCAGCAAACCTCGATTCCTGCTCACCCTTCAGGAGGAGGGGATGTCTCCAGAGAGAGGAGAGCATTAGTAAGCAGATCATCTCAGCCGTAATTACACTTGGCATTCAAATTACAGCCCAGAATAATTTCGTTTAGGCCTTCGCTGACTAACAGGAGAAATAAAAGACATCAATAAACATCACAGAGGAACGACAGCTGGCATCAGAGCAGAGCTGAGCTCCTTCCATCCCTATTCTTCATGAAAGACTCGTAAACAGGGGAAGGGAAGCTGCAGAAGCCCTGCTTGGAGAGCTCAGCTGCCTCTGAAACACAACCAGTCAGAGCAGCCACTGCAGGGTCTCACAGAAACCAACCTGAAAACCGAGGTGCATTTAGAAATAAACAGAGCAGCTTTGGGTTAGGAGTGGCTTTCAAGGGCCTGGAATTTGAGTGGTACTTAACAACACCAGCTTCAGCAGAAGCCTCTCCCATATGTGTTTTAACCACCCAGAAGGTTTCTGGTGTTGTCCATACAGCGCCAGCCTAAACCCTTCTGTGCTTAATCAGAGTACTCAGGAGTGTTTAAATAGATCTTGAGCCGTGTCCCTTCTGCATCCAAATTTAAGAAGCTTTGTTTGCTATCCGTTGGCGTTTCCAACAAGTCTAAGATGGGATCAACTTAGGAACAGCACTCAGAACTATTTTTGAAATGTTTCTGCTTTCGGCTGCGGTGCCTGCAGGAAGCAAAGCAGGGCACGTATCCCTTATCTGGCTCCCACGCACGTTTTGTTCTTCACACCCCATAAAGCGCTGCCAGGAATGCACCTGGCTGCTCTGCTCGCTCCCGGCTTCGGGAATTGCCGGTCGGGGGAGACGGTGAATGGAAGGATGCGGCCACATAAAAGCACAGCCTGGCAGCGGCAGGAGCGCATTAAAAAGCAAATCACTGCCGGCGCTGGTGCTTGGAGGAGCAGCTCCACTGATCCCGGCAGAGCTGCCTGAGCCGCTGCGGAGCAGTGGGGAGCTCGGCTTTGTGTCCCCCAGCTGCAATCCGGATAATCCGCGCTCTGCTACAAGCGTACTCCACTGGAAAAACACAACAGCTTGGCAGAGAAACCACTAATGAGATTAAAAAGCTCATTTTTTTTATCTCCTGCCCGCTCGGATGTGCTGTTCCCCGGGGGATTCCGTGTGTCCTTCCCCCCCGTCACAAACCCGGGGATGTCACCCGCATCAGGAAAATCCCGTGTTCCTGACAAGGGGCTCACATTTCAAATGGGAACCACTCCTAAAAGACTGGCCCTTCCCCACGGACACATGAGGAGATAAAAGGCTTATCTACACAAATAGTAAACATCCAGCTGGCCTGAGCTCCTTACTCCGGCCATGGGATTGCAAGGGCTTGGAGAGGGAGCACAAGGACCCCTGAGCTCTCTGAGGGCTTGGAAAGGGAGCACAAAACCCCCACGTTCTCTAAGGGTTTGGAAAGGGAGCACAAAGTCCCCCTGAGCTCTCTAAGGGTTTGGAGAGGGAGCACAAAGTCCCCCTGAGCTCTCTGAGGGTTTGGAAAGGGAGCACAAAGTCCCCCTGAGCTCTCTGAGGGTTTGGAAAGGGAGCACAAAGTCCCCCTGAGCTCTCTGAGGGTTTGGAGAGGGAGCACAAAGTCCCTCTGAGCTCTCTGAGGGCTCCTTAGCTCGGGGGCAGCGCTGGGGGCAGATGGGGCCGGAGCATTTCCAGATCCAAGGTGCCACAGACACTTTCTGCCAAAGCCACGAGTGCGAGGTGATCCATCTGGGCAGAGGCTGAAGCATTCCCAGCCCAGAGCAGCGCTGCCTCACACGAGTTTGGAGTGAAAAGCTTTGGGGACACGGCCCCGTTTTGCTCTTGTCCAGCTTTGTCAAGTGAGAGATTGGCTCCAGCTCCCTTTGTACCCCAAGGTCTCATTAAAATAAAATTAGAAGCTTCTCTCAGCCTGCCGAGGCAGCCCAGGGCCTCTGTACACAGCAGTCATTTTTTAACTTTCCCTTCCTTGTGGCACAGGGGAGAATTCTTGCGACACTTAGGCTGCTCTAAGACTAAATAATCAGATTTGCCCCTTCTCCACCCAGCCCAGATCCCCAAAGCTTTCCCTGGCAAAGGCAAGGAAGGGCAGATGTTCAGGTCAGATGAGATTAAAGGGAGATGTTCCATATCGGTTCCCCTATCCTGAGAAAGAAAAGGTAGAGACTAAAATGAAAACCAAGGGAAAAGATCTCAGATTTGATAACTGGTTCTGCTGTTAAAAGTGACAAGAAACTGGCCAAATTTGCCATCAGGTTGAAACTGTGGCAGAACCAAGGAACTTGGCTTCAAAAATCACCTTGGCCTGAGGAACTTGGTTCCACTCTATCGATTTTACCTTGCCAGCCACTCATAAGACTTCTTAAACCAAATTGTGAAATCCTAATTAATTACTGGGCACCCCAGAGGCAGGAAAAGTTAAATATTAGAAGGGAAAAGAATAATGGCAGAAGAAGGAGAAATCAGGAAGAGCCAAGGAGAAACGGATAAAGGAGGTTAAAATAAAAAGTTGATGTGTGTACATCAGGGCTGGGTGGCAGCTGCAGCGACTCGTGTGCCAGAACATCACCCAGCCAGTGGAGCTGTCTGAAGAGGTCTCCAGGGAGGGAAGCAAGGAAAAACAGAATCAAAATGAACCGAGACAATTATGTGGATGTTTCTTTCAGTCACAACACAGCTCAAGAGGAGGGTGAGAACGTGGGCGAGGTGTGTGGGTTGAGACACAAATAAGGATTAAAGCTGTTTGGTTAAACCTGTATCCGGATAAAAGTTTGCAATTCCCAGCCTGGTGATCTGAAACAGATTATTCTGCAACCACTTCCCAGCACAGAGGCTGGGACTGATTATGGAAAGGAGCCATTATTCCCCTGATTTTCATTAGGGCTGGACCAGTCCTACCACAACCACGGGGAACAGCAAACACTCACATGAACGAGCTGCTGGTTTCCTCCGTCCTGCTTTTCCAACTTCTCCAGGTGTCCTGTTTCCAGAGCTTTTTTCTAGCACAGTCCTAAGTGTGATCAAAGACCTGCCATGGTCGTGAAACCACATCCTAAAAGCTGCTCTCCAGCAGGGCTGGTGGCAAACCTGCCTGGCTTGGCTTAGGGGTTCTGAGCACGCTGCTGTCACCAAGCTTTTCAGTTTTATCTCTGCTAATCCCAGTAATCTCCTGCTCTTTAGTTAAGTTAGGCCCTCAGTAGTTACCAGTATTTATTCTCTGAAGATTCAGGATGGGGTTACAGCAAATCCAATTTCTGTTCCCTCTTGACTGAAATCTCAGAACCCTCACTAAAGCAGGTAAAAATTACTAAATTAGCATTTTTGTGAGCTTCTTAAGCAGCCCACAAGGGAAATCCACAAAAAGAAGGGCACGTACCCCAAAGAGAACAAAATCTGGACACCTTAACCTGAAATTACACAAATTAAATGCTCTCTCTACCAATTTCCTCCCCTGTAGAAGGGGGAAAGCACAAAAAAGCATCAGGACCGTAAGTTCTAGGACACGCTGATCCAGGCCTCACAGAGCTGTCGTCTCCCTCTCCAGAATTTCGGGTTTCAGGACTAAAATGGGTAACACAAAACGGGTTTGCACCTGGCAGGCAAAAGCAGACCAAACGCGTTCCAAGCGTGAGGAGAGGTGTCCAAGGAAGGACAGGGAAGGGACAGGGACTGAAGCTCAGCAGAGGAATGGAACAGGCAGCAGACAGGCAGGGGCCAGGGGAGTAAAAATAGCTTGGGTTTCTTGTTTTGTTTGCCATAAATACCTTACTGAAAGCTCTCGGCACACGAGGAAGAAATCACCTTGGATGAACACATTTCTTCTTCCCTTAGAGCTGCATCCAACAGAAGGAGTTGTCAGAGCAAGCCACGACTCCAGCCTGATTGTTCCTCTCCTTGAGGTGTTTACTGGGCACAGAGCTCCTGTTTTCGGCTTACAGATACCCTGAGCACCTCATCACCAACCCCTCTTCAAACAGTGCCTTAGCCTGCCCTAAACTCTACCAAAACCACATTTTCAGTTCTGCCAGTCGCTGCTCCAAGGCCACAGTCCCTGACACAAGTCCTCACGAAGCCCAGGCTGAGTCACAAAATCCACCTGGATGCCACTTTGCCAGAGTCCCACACTACAGAATGTTATCCAAACTTGGGGTGCGAGGCACTGGCATCGACAGAAGCCATCCAAGTACATCCTGATGATATCACAGGAATAAAAAGGGGGATTGTACCCTTCAGCATGGACACGACAACATCAGACTAGAACAGGTTGTTTCCATAGGTATTTATATCCTCAGGAAGAGCGCTCACTCCGTGTACGTCGAAATTCAGCTCCTCTTTTAGAGGCAGCCACTTGTAGACCCATCACTTAATTGAACTTGAACCCTCCCTTGCTGTAATTAATTGTGCTGGGGAGGTTTCTGGAAACTGCAGTCCGAGCCCACGGCCGGTGCCTTGCACGTGGAGCACTGCAGGTGGAGAAGTGCCCCGAGGAACTTCAGGTGCCATAAGCACTCCTCGCTCACCTCCCTCCCTTCCTGGGGCTTGCAAGCGCTCTGCCAGCAAATCCTGGGAGCTGAGAGATCGTTAATCATTTGGGTACAAAAAGAATATTAACCCAACAGTGCTCCCTCCTGGGACTGGGGCCTCAGGCAAGGAGTAAGTCATTAGCTGGGCTCTGCTGTTCCATCTCCCTCACAGCAGTGCACCACAGCAGCTCCTTGATTAATCTTTTATTTCAACACAGATTATGTGTTAATGTTTGAGGCTATTTGTCCATTTTCCCTGCCACGGAGTTAATTAAAAGTGTAACAGAGAGAGCAACGCACAGTTCCAGGAGTGAGTTTTTCCTGGGGTGTCATCACATAACCTCACGTACAGATCATGCCAAGTTCCTCCTTCCCGGCCCCCCAGCTGCAGATTTTCACAAGGGCTACTTCAAATAAACACCTTATTCATTGGCAAAGGACTGGAATAGAGCAAACCTGTGGCTGTGTGCAGTCAGAGGCCCGCCAGCCGGGCATGGTGACTGTAAATGACCTAGTTAGGAATGGGAATGTGAGCGGCAGAGCTGCGGGAATCTCACACTCAGCCAGCACTCCAGCCCACACCGAGCCTTGGGTTTCCCTTCCCTGCCCAGCCCTGCTGTCCTACCAAAAGCAGAGATCCCCCCAAAGGGCACCAGCAGCTCTGGGTTTTGGTCAGCTGCTCAGCTCGGCTGAGCAAGACAAGCAAAGCACGGGGAGGATCTTCCTTCCCTGGGTACGCTGCCTTCCGGATTCTGTGCAATTAGCTTGGAAACCAAGCCTGTCACACCAGGGCGATGCTCCTCGGCGGATGGGTGCCCTCCTGGCTGCAGGGGGCAGGAGGGCAGCGAGGTCCTGCAGCTCCAGGGCCCCTGCCCTTTCCACTGTGCCATGTGTCACGGCGATGAGTGTCACAGCACGGGCAGGGACGGCAGCCTGCTCTCTCTCGTTAGCTTCTCCCGGCAGACAGAAGGGCTGAAGGTGGTCATAATTAGCTCCAGACAGCAGTTCCAGCCCCTCTTCCTCCCGGAACAGCAGGCACGGGACACGAGCAGCAGCGTGTTTGCTTCACGAGGAAAAGGTGGTGGAAAAGAATTTGGGGGTAGGTCAGGGAAGAGCCTAAAACACCACAGCACCAAACTGGAACCCAGCGTGGGCGTCCCCATCTATCCCTCCTGGCTCATCTGGGAGCAGGTCTGAGATTTCCGGCTCCTCCACCCCCAAGTTTCCCTCAGCAGCAGCCGCAGGGACCGAAGCACGGCATTTTCCACCCCCTGCAATTGTCACTCCCTTCCCATCTGGTTTGGACAGCCGAGTATCAGCAGCCTTTATAAAAGCCCAGTTCCTTCGTGCCCATCCTGCCGAGGGGAGGAGGGGAGGCTGGGAAGAGGATGCAGAAAGGCGTGGGCAGGTGTGAGAAGCGCTGGAAACAGCACAAAGCCGGTAACAGAAATAAAACCGTGCCTCCACAGGAACTGGGTGGGCTGGGAAGCAAAGCGCCTCCCCTTGGTTTGCAGACAGGAGACACCACACGGGACACACCACCCCCTTTTTTGGGGCTGGAGTTCCAGAGCTGGATCATACAGCACCTCGGACATGTCAGGGCAGCACCCCACAGCAGCAGGGAAATATCCACAATCCCAGGGCTGGTGAGAAACTGTGACAGAACAATTCCCGGAGAAGGAACATCAGCAGGCACTTGCACAGGCAACAGGACCACAGCCATGGGGTTTCCCATCAAGGTTTCAAGCCAAACCCCATAACCAGACACGGGGATGGCACAGCAAGAGGTCTCAAGGTATCCCAAGGTAAGGAAAGGGGTTTGGGATTTAGGTCTTACAGACTGTCATTGGTTTAGCTGCAATAAGAGAAGAAACTGTGCCTAAAATAGGCAAATTTAGGAAGTCTGGGGGAGACCAGGAGAAAGGAAAAGCTGTAGTGCCAGTCTGGTTCCCGCTACATCCACAGAACATTTGTCTCTGTGAAACAACATTCAGCATCCTCCAGGATGGTGCTGGCAGCCACAGCCACAGCCCCGTTCATTCAGCCCGGTTCTGACTCTGAGACAGCCCCAAAATCAACACCAGCACGGTCATCACGTGCCTGACCCTGAGTGACCCAACTCCTGACCCTGAGTGACCCAACTGCTGACCCTGAGTGACCCAACTCCTGACCCTGAGTGACCCATCTCCAGACCCTGAGTGACCCATCTCCAGACCCTGCAGGAGCATGGACACAACTCCAGCCTCCAAGTGGCCTTTTTGGCTCTCCAATCAGTCACTTGATCTTTAAATGAAAGTTTAAAGTGCAGGGTGGATCCTGCTTTTCATGGACAGACAGCAGACAAACCCCAGGCTTTTGAGACCAAGGCCAGGGTTTCAGATGAACTGTCCAAATAATTACAATAATTAAAACTGTTCATATAATTACTTGTTCACCTGCAGGTGTGAAAGGGAGAGAAATTCCCCACGTGTGCCCAGCGAGTGCACACCTGACCCACTCGAGTTTTGTTGGACTCTCCTGTAAGGAAATGATTTATTTCTGAGACTCCAGGACTAAACCCAAGTGTTTTCAGCTTCACCCTGCACCTGCATCCCCAGTGAAGACTTATCAGAGCGTGGAAGCACAGGAGAGCTCCTGGTTTGCATCTCGTTGCCATGGATGTTCATTGCACTCTGCAACTCCAGCTCTGATTCCGGGGCAGAACTGGAATAAACTTGTGCACCACAACCCTTTGGGCCAGGCAAAGCACACAGGGCAGGTGAGCACCAAAATGCAGGGTCAGGAGAATGTAAAAACTTGGAAAACATGGTGTTATAATCAGCGATTTTACTTTTTGGCTCAAAAAGTAGAACATGCCATAAAAACACTGAAAATGTGACAATTCCTTGTGGGATGGCTGTGCTTTCTCCCTCCTCTTTCCCTACTGTGCTTTTTCCTGTTGCTGTCTCATATTTCTGCTCATGCCCCCAGAACAACTGAGGATTTTTTCCTTAACCAGGAGCCCACAACTCCAGCAGCCTCAGCCCTTATGGCATAAATCAAATTCGGTCCAGGAGAAAAGCTTGAAAGTCTGTTTGAAACAACAACAACAAAAAAAAACCACAATAAAAAAAAAATCCCACCAAAAAACCCCACCAAGAAAACCCCCACTGGAGTGCAAATAGTTATGTTCAGTCAGACATTTATAGGTCATTCATGTCATTAAAGAGCAACAGATGAGTTCTCTGTGAAACAGATCAAGCTCAAACTCGTTGCTTAAACTCCCCTCTGACACGTGCACATCGCTGGCTAAAAACCCCATTATTCACAGGCAATTCAGCTGCAAGGTGTCTTTTATAAATGGAGGCTTCGAAGGAAGTTTAGAAAACGCACAAAAAATAAGATTATTCCCTGCCAGGTGTTTCGTTCTCTTCCTGAAGGTCTCCTTCAAGAATCAGAATTTTATGAAGACACCAGGGAATCACTCCTGTGCTTTCTGCTTTCCAAAGCCTTTCCAAAATATCTCTTCACTCTAGAAATCACTTGTTAGTTATCCTGGTCCTGATCAGGGGTCCAAATACACTCCTGCTTCTCACCTGAATAAGCAGAATCCTCTTTATTTTGTGAAATTAGGAGGAGTGAAGGCTCTCAAAGCCAACAGCACAGGGTGGTGTTTGGAGGGCTGTGCAGGTGTGCGATGCAAACCCCACACATTCCCAAGAAATTCAACTTTTTCCATCCCTTCGAGGCTCCTGTCCCCACTGCTGCCACATCCACACATTTTTACATCATTTTCCTCCCCCACCCTCTCTCCCAAGAATTCCCCCTGGCTTTCCCTGGCTCCTTGGCACATGCAGAACCCTCAAGAGCTCGATTTGTGCTCCCTCCTGACCTTCTTCTGTCTGGGAGCCCTTGAGCTCTGCCTTCCTAGCAAGGAGCTGATGAATTGGCAGATGAATTTTAATATCCCCATTCACAAAAGAAAATTGGTGCTCTGAGGTGTCGAGACCACGTTCTCCTCAGGATGGGCCAAAAGACTGAATTATTCAACTCTGCTGCTTCCGTGCTTGGGGAGGAAAAGAGGCAACAGGAGCTTCAAGGCTCAGAGTTTTGGTTTTCCAAGAGCAAACTGCAGCCTTGCTATTAATATTCACTAAATATAGGTTGCAGAAGGAAAAACAATAACTATTCATAGCTCATCTAATCCAGATAAAGCAAGATGAAGATCAGGGTCATTCTTAAACACAGGGAAATTCTGTAAAGAAGCTTTTATTTAACAATTACCCAACTGTTTCAGGCTTCTTACATGGAAAAGGTCAAAAGCAGATGATGGTAACAGCACCTGATATCTCCATATTGACCCGAAATGTCTTTTTCCCTCTTTGCCTCAGCGTGTTCTCATGAAATGTGCACACAGGAACAGTGGATTAGGTATCAAATTAGACAGAATTTTGGTGTTGGAGAAATAAAAGACAAGCTCTGGTCACCAATCAGTGTTCTTGCATTCCATTTACGTGCTTGCGATTGCTCTGAGCAACAGGACACGAAGCTGTGGGAAAGGCTAAGCAGGAAAAACAGGGAATGTTTCCTACACCTCACGTCGTGCTTTTTTCCTTCAGTTTGACATTTGCATCCAGATCCCAGCAGCTTTAGGAAGTCTGCAGTTCCTGCATCCACCCTGTACCTTTACAGCACAGTGCTAATAATTTAGAAACGTTTTCTGTCAAGCATCCAGGGAATCACAGCCGGCTAAAACCCCAAGATTAACAGTGTCATCTTTTATTCAAGGCCTAATGCCTGCTCCTGAGAAGGATCACTGTTAATGAGATTAGCTGGGCGTGCATTTGGAGCCCAGTGTGCTCACACAATGATCAAGGTGTGGCCAAAATCCTGGGCTAGCCCAGCCCACACTCCAGCCGAGGGCTTTTGGCAGGTATTTACCGCTCTAAGTAAAGCCTCCTCTCAAACACATATATTTGTGTGAATTATATAAGGCACTCGAGTTCGTTCTGAAAGCACACGGACGACTGGCTGTGAAAAGTGTGGTCCCACTGACACTAACTTGTGGCAAAAGCTGTTCTGAGAACTCAAATGAGAGGTGTGGACTAACCTAAGCCTGCTAATTCCCATTTAGGCTGCTATTTCCAAGGCAATCACTTCAATAAGGAAGCTAGGAGTACTTGTTGACAGACAGAAAAGCTGTTCAAGAAAAGAAAATTAGAGGAAAACCCCCACAGAACTGAGATACGAGAGCAGAGCGAAGGGTTTGGTTTTAGGGTTGAGTAGCTGCACAAGTGGTTTGGAATATCCAGGAGGTGCCCGGAATACTCTGTTATCAGTTATCTGAACACCCCATCCTCCCTGTGCCACTCCTCGCTTTGGAGGATTTTAATGCTCTGATTCCCAAAGCCCTGCCTGAGACCCTGAAATCCTGCGGGATGAACGAAGCGCAAACTCACAGAATTTCTCATTCCCCCCTCCCCCAAAAAAAAAACCCCAGCGGATGTGCCCCATCACAGCCTGTTCCTCAGTCCATGTTAATAGCTTTACCACCGGCTCGCGGCAACTTCAATGCTCCAAACAAGCGGCGCGGCTCGCACGGCACCCTCCGGAGGGGCCGGTCCCCGGAGGTCTGCACTTCTCATTCCGCGCTCATTTATCCGCCCGGCTTCCCACCGGAGCCAGCCCCCGCTGTTGAGGCAGCGGATGGGAGCCGGAGCGCGGCTCTTACCTGGCTCTGCTGGCGGGGACGCTCATTCATTCATTCCTTCAGCGGCCGGGCCGAGCGGGGCATCCCAGCGCGGGGAGGAGGATGCGCGGCCGGGATGCGGGGATGCTCCGGGGGGGATGCGCGGCCGGGATGCGGGGATGCTCCGGGGGGATGCGCGGTCGCGGCGAGAGGCGGCACAGCGAGCGGAGCCCCCCCGTGCCGGAGCTCATCTCAGCGCCAAGGACACGCAGAGCGCCCGCACGGCGGCTCGGAGCCTGTTAAACCCTGTTAACCCTCCCCCGGCTGCGGCGCTGCGAGCGGGGGCTCCCGGATCTCCGGGGATGTTCCCTCCGTGCCATCCAATCCAGCCGCTCCCAGCCGCGCCTCTTCCACGGCTGGTGGGATTTGGCAGTCTGCAGGTTTAAAGGCTGTCAAACCAGCCGCCTCTCCCTTTAGGAACCCCAAAAATCCAGAGGTGCTGAGGTGGGAGGTACAAAAAAACCTCATTATGGGCAGAACGAGGGGCTGCTATGGAAAGGGGGTGCCTGGACCAGCTGAACCCCAAACACACAGGACCGGAGGTGGAAAGGTGACTTGGATCTTACAGTGGAGTGGTCTGAATGTTCATATTTCCTCCTTTCACAGCAGTGTTAGAGAGGTTTTGAGCATCTGTGCCCATCATCTGCAGCAAGAACACAGTTCTGGGGGAGTTTAAGGATTTATTTGTTCCCAGAATCAATGGGGTTGGGGCAACACCTGAGAAATACCTGACCAAAATGTCATAGGGGAGACAGAGGTGCTGAACCAGATCAGGTCAGCACAATGGAATGGACAATCAGGTCCATTCCAGCGTTAAACCACTTGCACTGGAGCACACCACCCCTGCTGCCAGCACCAGCTCAGAGCTTTGATCTGATCCTCTCTTCCTCATGATTACTTTCCTCTTGCACATTGCCCTAATTCAGTGACCACAGACCAAATAAATATTCCTTCCTTAAAAACACACCCTAGGGACTTGGATACCGGTTCTCATTAACTCAAAATCCACTGTGGGGCTGAGGCTCAGCTGTCAGGTCCTGCTCTAAACCGCAGTTCAGTACAACACCTGACACTTCCAGCCCTGACAGAAGCACCAGACCCCGTCCCGTGGTTGCCAAGTCTCAGGGGACAGCCTGACTTGTACAATGGCAGAGAAGCTAGACTGGTTTTTAGCAGGCTGGCACGGCCCACGCTAATCAGAGAAAGAGGAAATTAAAATGAAAAAGCACATTTCCTCAAAGGCACTCGCTCAGGACCAAACTCGTACCACAAACACACCACGGTCAGAGGAGTAAAGCACATGGTGAAGATGACAAAAAACCTTCACAAAGCAAACCCCAACCATCACATCCTTCCCCTCCCAAGACAGTCTAATTCAGGGCTTCCTCTCCGGTGTTTGTTCTCAAAGCAAACCTCAGCTTTCCTCTCAGAGTTTCAAGGCAGACATTGGCAAACTCCAGTGTTTGCTCTTTAATGCCTCTGGGGGCACGTGGCTGGGTGCAGCCACGTTTTGCAAGGATTTGAACAGACTGGAGCCAGGAATCTCCTAGAAAACAACTTTATCCAGCACAGAGGAGCATCCCAGCTGCCAGACAAAGCTGCAGACAGGGGCTAAAGGTTCTGTCTGCTCTGCAGACAGACCCCAAGGTTATCTTGGGCAGTAAATGCCACCTCAGCAGAGCCAGAGCAGGAGGGCCCTCTCCCTGCTCAGCCTGACCCGATGGAGCTGCTGGAATACTCACGGGCAGGACAAGGAGAAGGAAAATCTGACATATCCCAGTTCCCCCAAACGGAGAAGAGTCTCCCCTAATTCCCAGGATGAAAGTCCCTCTTCACAGAGGGTACAACTTCCCCACTGCTCCGATTCAATGCTGAGAAACTGCCAAGGTTCCCCAGCCAGCGGGCTGTCCAACACCGGCACGGTGACCGAGCAGCACACCCATCCCAGGCACCCCACCGAAGCTGTTCTCTCGAGGTGTCAAGCCAGAAAATTTCCTCAATGCACTTTTCCCTGTGAATTTGTCCTCTCAGGAGCACGACCAGCATTCAGCCCATCACGGCATCAAGCACCAATAACCCACATAACACAGCCCCATCCCTTGGTGTCTCACGGAGGAAACTTTTTGCCTGGACTCCTTGCAAAAAGCACGGAACGGACCCACGGCTCCTCAGCACGCTGGGGGTGTGAAGCTCTTCTCACTGAGTTCTGCAGGCAACACGATCTGTCTGCGAGAACCCTCCCAGCCACACCGCAAATTCCCATTTTAATCAGAGTCTTGGCTTAGTCTGCCCAGACTTGAATAAAAAATGGTGCTGAGGAGCCAAAATTTATCAGGGAAATACAGCCATTATTCAAACACAACCCTCACTCAGGCTTGTTTGCTCTCTTATCTCCATCCCTCTTGCTTTGAGTGCTCCTCTATAAAAAGCAAAGCTGACCCTTTGCGGAAGCCAACTCCTTCATGCATCACCTGCCAGCTCAGAAAAACATCCTTGAAGGGAGCTGTCAATGCAGAGCTTAAAATATTCTGAGGATGACAGAGTTACACGGGGATTTCCACGGGAACAGGCACGGTGACTTTTGGAGGTAAAAAAATACAGTCACGGCACCAAAAAGCACATTTCCTGTGCTCCCAGCCCTTAGGAAACTGGACATCAGGTTTCCACCTGCCTGTTTTCAGATTCAAATCTCTTCCCTTGGAAAAGGGAAAAAAAAATGCCCCATTTTACCTCACACAGGCTCTAATCTCCCTCCTGCAAAGCAGGGAGTCAACACAAAGCCAGCCCAGGGCTTCCGAGAAAGGAATTTGACCTCAAAGGCTCATGTGGATGTTGATAAGCTGCAAAAGAAAAACAGTTTCACAGACAAGGAAAAAAAACCCCAAACCTCAAGCATTTAACTGAGCCCACCTAGACATGGGATTAAGTCTGTCTGCACAACAGGTTTCTCCTTATTCCCCTCAAATATTGAGTTTTCTGCTAAGACTCAACTCAAGAGTAACAAAAAGCCAAGCATTCGGGTTTTAACAAAAGAAAGAAATAATAAGGGTAAAAAACTCAGTCAAATGCTGCCTTATTACTACACAAGCAGAGTATTCTTTATTCTCTGAGCAGACCTAGCACTTAAATTGTCTCAAAATGTTGCAGTGGCAGCCCTTCAAGGCAGAAGCGCAGCATCCCATAAAGGCAGAAAACAAATTGGCAGAGGTGGGATTGGAATTTAGGAGCAAACCCACGCTGAAGAACTCCCAGTTATGCCATTGCCTTGCTTTTCAGACATCCTTATTTTAGGGCCACGTGTTCATTTCTGTCCTGGACCGAGCAGGGAAAGCAGCTGGAAGCTCAGCACTGCGAGTCCAGCTCCCAAATTATCCCCAGCCCCAACTGGCTCCAGCCAGCCAGGAACTGCTGGGATGAGCTTCTGCTTTCCCAGCTGCCAATTAGAGGGAAAAGCCAAAAAAAGACCTCATTCTTCACTTGCAAGTCCTTCGGGGAGACCTGGGGAAAAGTGAAATTCGGCTCTCTCGTTCCAGCAGGAAGGAGAGCAGAGGGACTGATTTGCCCTCCCACCACCCATAAATTTGAATGTGAGAACTGGGGCAGGGAGAAAGGGAAGCAGAGTCCTGGAAGACGGGAAATTTAAGAAGAAATCGAGCAGCTTCTGGTGTTTGGGACGTGGCACCCAAGTGACTTTATAGGATTTAAGAGGTCAGTAGACATCAACTCAATCCCTTTGGGCACTGGGCAGGATTATCCCCTCTGGAGATGGGTGGAACGTGTAAATCCAGCATCCAGGAGAGTCTGGCTGTGTCATTGCACCTCAGAAATGGATTCACCTCCTCTCCTGGGAACCAGGAGTGCACTCAGACCCTGCTCTTGGAAAACGTTGCCCCAAAAAACCCATTTTCTAGCCCATATTATACAAGTTTGAACGGCTCAAACACCTGCACCGAAAATAAAAAAGCTTGGTCAGCTGATTACAAGGTTGGATTTACAATCTGTCAGCTCATAATTGCTACACAAACATAAAAAGAGTTCCTCAGAAATGGGATTTTTTTCTGAGACCCAGTGCTTCTATTAAAGAAGGAGGTCCCAAGCTTTGTTCCCATTTCCTTCTGTATTTTTTTGCCGTGTAACCAAATCCAGTTTCAAATAAATCAGAAGACAACATTTGTCTCAGTACCTGTGGGTGCTGAGGCAGGGAAATTAAAGCACATTTAGACTGCGGAGAACTCGAGCACACAAATATTAATTTTCCCTCTGAACCATTTCCATGCAGAGCCCTTGGTTCAGATGCCATTTTCCACAGGAGAACCGAACATTCCTCAGGTTCTGGATGCCAGGACAGATTTGAAGAACACTTCTAACAGAAATATTTTTTTCTCCAGTTCATTACTCTTTGTAGAAATACTCAGAATTTCTCCAGTGAACCTCTGCCTGCTGCTCTGAACTCGTGTTTACTTCAGGAAACAAGGAAAAAAGCCCAGATGAGTAATTGGACGCCGAAAAAAAAAACCCCCAAGAAATGCCCTCATGCCCTGACAGCAGGGCTGGGCGACACAGACTTGGCAGCAAAAGAATGTGACAGCTTTGAGGTTTCTTGTCTCAGGAAATAAAGCGATTATCTAGGACTTGCATGCTGTAAAATGCCTCTATCTTTACTTGGCAGACTCGAGGCTGAGCCACTCATCAGCGAAACTTTCCGAGTATCAGTTCCCCCTGCAATCCTCAACACCTCGACAAGCAGAATAAACAAAGATATTTAGGCAATCGAGCCCTTGACAGGCTGTCTGACACGGCCCTTTTTGATACGGTAAGATGGCTCATTTACCTATTTTCAACCTCTGATACCATTCCCGAAGGGTGAAAAACCCGAAATCACGTTTGCAAGTTTCAGTCTGATGCGGTGGTGCCGTAAATGCAGGTGTAGCCTCAGCTCCCCGGGCTTATCAAACCAAGTATTTTTCATCAATGCGCCTCTGAAAGGGCTTTTTCTCTTCGTGTGAACACTGACACTCAGGTTTTTAAGTGAATTGCCTCCTACACTGGTGAGGAACCTTTTCACTCTCCCATTTCCTGAGAATCTGGGCTCAGCAGTGAACATCAAGCGCCGTGCATGACCCGGCCAGAGCCTTACAAAAGTTCCAGCAATAAAAGGACTTGCAAATAGCACAGCTCAGGAAAAAGGGCCCCATCTCCCAGCAGGCTGAGCTGTCTGGATCTGTCCAAGAGGATGACAAAAGCCTGCTCCCTCCCAATGCCACTTCCAATCACACCTCAGCGTTTGGCAGCTTTAGGGCTGCACTTCCAACCCTTCATCCTCGAATTTTACCTTTTTGTTTCGGTGAAAAGGCAGAGCTTTGTGCCGGGTGCTGCGCCAATAAAAGCCTGGTGCAAGTCCAGGTTTAAATTTGGTGCACAAAAAGTTGATTCTGCTTAGAGAAGCTCGCTTTGTGCTTTGTGGAGGGAACACAAATCCCAGCTCAGGACAGAATTAGGAGCTGCCCTCCTGAGCCAGAATCCAAATCATTTTCCAGAGTCACGGCCACACGTGGGGACTTCTGCTTTCAAGTCAGGCAGAGAAAAGAGTCACAGCATCCCCACTGTGGCCCTGTCCCCCCATCCCAGTGGTCACTGCCACCGGGGCCAGGAAAAGCACAGAGCTTCAATTACATCAGACACGGGCGAACAATAAATACCAGAGACAGAAAAGTTCACGAGGCCTCAAGGCTTCTTCTTTCAAGGGCTGGGGGTGTTTAATAATAAATGGGAGATTAACACAGCTCTCCATCAGCAGGGCAGGCCCGCAGGGAGAGGCCGGGGACGGAGGCTGCTTTATTGGAGCCATTTAGCACATTCCCGGTGTCTGCTGCATCCCAACCCCGCCCCGCACCCACGAAAATCCGGCTCTCCGATTTCCCCCCGCTCTCCAGCACTTCCACAAGCAGAACCTCCCTAAGAAGGATCTCTGCAGCAGCAAAGAGAACAAAGAGGGTGAAAAATCACCAGGGTATCAAGGGCAGCGTTGCTGCTGAGCGGTGAAACAGCTCCTCTCCAAAATGAGCTGAGGAGAAGCTTCCAATGTGAGAGGAGAAAGCGCCTGGAGCATATGGGGAGAGCATCTGCCTTCAGAGCTCCAAATTCCCCTGTTTTTCTGCAATAAAACCACAATGAACGTTCCCCAGCCTGGCCTCGGGAATGATATGGACTGTCACTGGTTTATACAGAGCTGCTAGGCCCCCAAACCTCAACAACTTTAAAACTCCTTAAATTCTTTAAGACTTAAAAACTCTTCGTTCCTCAAACTCCGAGACACGTGTTTTGGTAAAAAACCTTTAAAACTCTCCATTCCTCAAACTCCAAAACGTGCTTAGGCAAAAAAAACCTGAAAAACTCCTCACCCCTCAAACTCCAGGACATGTGCTTAGGCAAAAAACCTCGAAGATTTTTTTATTTCTCAAATTCCAAAATATGCTCAGGCAACAAACCTCAAAAACTCTTCATTCCTCAAACTCCAAGATGTGCTAAGGCAAAGAAATCCTATCAGGTGCCTGGACCCTGAGCATGGCTGCTCTAAAAAATTGGGATTTTGTACCTCTGCAGACCAAGGCAGCGCCTTAACCCACCACAAAATCTTTCATTTCCCACAGCGAAGGTGAAAAACGCAGCAATGAAGTCACAGCTGCTCCAATCTCTTCAATCAAGTCACCGAAACTGCTGGAAAATGTTCCAGTCACCCCTTGTGGCCTCTGCCATGGGGTTATCGAAGAATCTCTGCTCCAGAGAGACGTCCATGAACATAAATTCATTTTTTGTTAAATAATTAGGGAGCAAAGGGCCCTTTGGATGTGTGGAATTTGGCTTCTGTTTTTCTTGCCCGAGCTGCAAACCAGGAACGCCAACACCAGGTTCTGGCAGAGTCGCCAGAAGATTGAGCCCTTCAGCACCGGGAACATTTGGGATTTGCAGGGTTATAAGAGCAGTTCATCACTTTCATGTCCCTCTGCCACACAATTTCTGTAAAAAGCCCTCCTTGAACGAGCAGATATGTGCAGAGCATGTGACAAAGGAAAAACCCAAACACTTCCTTTCAAATTAATCCATTCTTCCTTCATGAAAACCCAAGTCTCACACTCCAGCACCTGCCCAGAAGCAACCCTGCAGCTGTGAGCCAAATTCAAACTCCAGAGATTAACAAAAAACCCCCAGTTACTGCTATCAAACACCCCCGTTTCTGCTATTAAATACATTAATAACCAGGGAAGGAGAAAAGCCATGTAACAAATCAAATACAGTTCAGAGCTTGGAGTGAAAGATTTGGCTCAAAGATTTTAACATTTCTGACCGGAACTCAGGTTAAAGATCTGCTCTGGGTTTTCGATCTGGACCAAAAAATAAAGGGAGCCCACTCGAAATGTGGCAATGGGGCTGAGACAAAAACTCCTTTGGCAAAGTTTCTCTGGTTTGATTTCCCCATGCAACGCCAGTGTTTGCTGGAGAAAGAACCTTGCCTGAGTTTTGGTTGTGTTGGGGTTTTTTGGGGGGCTTTGGGTTCGTTTTGGGTTTGGTTTGTTTTTTTTTTTTTGGTATTCTTTTGGCGGGGAGTATTTGTTTGGGGTTTTGGGGGGGATTTGTGGGTTTGTTTTTTGTTTTTTGGGGTTTTTTTGTTTAGTTGGCTTTGGTTTGTTGGGTTGTTTTTTGGGGGGTTTTTTGTTTGTTTGTTTTGTGGGGTTTTTTTGCTCTTGGTTTTGTTGTTGTTGTTGTTGTTGTTGTTTTGGGGGTTTTTTAACTTTTTCTGCTGCGTTTCTGCCTAAACTTCCCTTGAGCACCACCCAGCCCACCCAAGGCTGCTTCGCCCCGTATCCCCTCCAAGCCTGCACTTCCCCAGTCCCATTCCCAAGGCTGGAAGCCTTGCAGGATTATCAAATATATTCCCACGGGTCTGCTTCCTCTTCCAGCCAGAGCTGCTGCTGCCGCTGGAAAGGCTCCAGGGGAGGAATCTTTTCTGGATTTAAGTGACTTTGTGTTTGTCACCTGGGGAGCCCTGTCAGAGGCAGGAACAGGGTTCAGCTGAGTTCCTGATGCCTCCCTTCACTGCCTGATCATGTTGCCATGAACTTTTAGCTTCTTGCAATTCATTGGAGAGCTGTGTCCAGCCAGGAACTACAATGGAGCTGATAGGCCACTGTTCCTTTATTTTTTTTTCCCTTTGGAAAGCAGTTTGGGAAAAATCTCTGCTTAAAAACCCAAAAATCACAGTTCCTTCTCTGTGACTTCCTCCCATTGCCGCACAGGGAATTAAGGATTGATAGAATGGTAGAAAGCTGGACCAATAAAGGTGATTTTGGTCCTGGCAGCCAAACCCTCACCTGCTTTTCCTTGCACACACACATACACAGGAGCTGCCTTGGTGGAAAATGTTGTACCCGTTGCAAACATCCCTGTGAGACAGATTATGGGGGAAAAAAAACCCCCAAAATTATTCTTTAACCAAACTTTTAAACTTATGAACTGAAAAAAAACCATAATGAGGGAGGCATGCCAGCTCAGTTACGGAAAGCTAAAAAAGCCCAGTCATTCCTTAGCACAACCTACCAGGGGCAAATCTTCCAGTGCAGCAGCAAATTTGCTTCTTCCGGAGGCAGAGATTCGATTATTTCAGCAGCAGCCAGAGAAAACTCAATATGAAATCTGAGGATTCTACTAATCCAATGCCAGACACGAGCCCTTACATGGCAGAACTGATAGAGGGGAAACCACTTGCCTGTCTCAATAAAAAAGCTGGAGAAGCCTGGCAGGAAAAATTCCCTTCAGTTGCTCCAGGATGAAGTGCGGGGTTTGGGTTTTGAGCTTTGCGATACCAGGGAGTTAGGTGGGAATTCTTTATTCTGTCGTCTGGATCCGGGCCATCCGAGCACCTCTCATCCAAGGCTGAGGTTGTTTATGCGTTGCTCGCCAGTTCGGAAGCGTTCCTATCCCGCAGTTTCCTGGGGTTACGGCGTTTCAGTCTGTTGAACAGCAAAGCAAAATATTCCCAGCAATCGCTCGGGGAAGATCTATCAGCGAACAGCCTCGGGGAGGAAGAAAGATGCGGTGGCATTTGCCAATATTCCCCTTCAGCGTGACAAATTCGAAATAAAACCTAAACTGAAAAAAACACGGAAGCCATGCTAGCAATTTTTTATTTACCCCCTACTTTCTGTTGTATTTTTAGGCTGTCTTACCAAGATTTTATGCGCGCTCAGGTCACGCTGATCCTTCCCCAAGGCCATTTTCTGGGGTGAAATGCTCCAAAGAACACAAGTGTGAGCTGTCTGTAGAGACAGGAGGCAAAGACAGAGTCGCTCCCAGACTTCTTGCCGTGATTCACTTTTTTCCCACCCTTCCTTCAGGATCTGGGAGATCTGGAGCAGCCTCTTGGCTGACAAGAGGCTGGATGGCAAGAAGCATGAAGATGTGTCTGCTAGAATCAAAAAGTAGATGTGCTCAGCCGGCCTCCAGAGAGCAGAAGGAAAATTAGGAGGAGACTGGGAGCCCTGGGGGTCAGAACTCGTGGCAGGCAGGGCCAGCAGCACATCCCTTGCTTTGACTCCTAAAGGTTGTGGCAGCAGCAGGTCTGCCAGCCTGGAACAATCACAATTACTTCCAGTACAATTACTTTGCGTAGAACAGAGAATTATGGACCTTCCCAGGAAGGATTCGTGCCAAACCCTCTTTTCATAGCTACAGGGGATGCATCAAACAGAGAAGGACGAATTCTTTTTGCTGGTATTATCCAGACTTGTGCTCCTGCTGCAGCCGTGCCCTGCTAGGCTTGGTTACATAAGCACAGCCAGAGCTTTCCCAGAGGCTGAATTCCCGTTTTATGTAAGGCCGTGGCAGATGCACTCCCCAGGCTGAGCGGGGGGAAATGAAGCTCTAGCACATCAGTGGAGTGAGAATCTGCATTTGCTCGACAGTTTCTGTCCTCGACAGAAAAATTGTCACAAAAATTGACAGAAAAATTGTCCTCGACAATTTTCTGTCACAGGCTCCAGCCCTTCCAGCCTCCTTCAGCAAACCCACGCCTGATCTGTGTTCATTTATCCGGACTGGGAAAGGAATGGGCTTTGCTGCATTTCGCTCTGCAAAAAACTGGGGGGCAAGAAAGAATAAAAAATGGGGGAACAGCTGGTCTTCGCATCCCAAAATCTTAACATCAAAGCTGTGACTGAGCTGGAGATTCCCACCAGGACAGCCCTGCCTGGCAGGGAGTTTGTGCTATTTCCCCGGGGGACGCAGAATTCCCCACCCTGAGCTGCCGGGTGTCAACACCACTCTGCTTTCAGGAGCTGTGCTTCAAAATCAGGATGCTTCTACAAAGTGTTTTGGGGTTGCACTTGAGGACAAGGACAGTATAAATCCAAATTTAACATCACCTGCTCCAAAACCCCTCCTTTGTTTTCAGGCCATGTGGCTGGGTCAGGCCCTGTGGATGTATCTTCACCCAAACCCCACCCCACATCCAAGGGGTGCCCGAATTCCTCCCCTTTGTGCCCAAGTCTGGTTTCCCAGCCTGAAGTTCCAGTTCCTCACGTGCCCTGGGCTGCACAAATCCGTGTGCTTTTCCGTGCTAACCTGGCAAACCACTCGATTCAGAGCAAGCCTTCGGCTCCCTGGGTTCCATCAGGAACATCTGACGTCTTCCTTGTTCAACCAACGCGCTCCAAGAGCAGCTGGAATTGCTGACCACTCGAAAGGCTGAGTGAGTGCTGCTGAGAGCGCTGATTCCTGTAAATCATCTGCTCTCCAGGGATGCCAGCAGGACACTGCTGACAGCTGGGAAGTCCCATCTCAGGCCTGAGCTCCAGAAGGCAGCAGAACAGAGCGGGGAGCGCTGGAGAACAGAGGCAGCACCACTTAGCTCAAGAGCAGGCTGCTATAAATACCAACTCACCCCACGCTGCAGGCACGCACATTCCCTCACGGGATATTTGCTTTCCTTCCTAGCTCACCTTCATAAATGGACACCACTGCTCTGCTAAAGATAACAGAGCCGTGGAATGTCCTGAGATGGAAGGGACCCACCAGGATCATCAAAGCCCAGCTCCTGGCCCTGCACAGACACCCCAACAGCCCCACCCTGGGCATCCCTGGCAGCGCTGTCCAAACNTGAAATAGAACAGAAACTTTCCCTTCTCAGGAAAAAAAAAAGCATTTTCCTCAGAAAGAGGAACTCCAGTGTTTTTTCCCCTGAGCCCTCTGTGTCTTTAAGCCTGGAGAAGCTGCTCAGATGTCAACCACAAAACTCCAGCGAGCAGGATCCGGTGGCAGGGCCTCTTTGCAGCAGTGCTGGACTTATTTTAAGCTTTCTGTAATTGATTTAATTTGCACGCAGTGGCCTCTGCAGGGCAGGAACTATATTTTGCTCAGTGTTTATACAGCACCTCACCAAACAGACACCTCACCCATGCTTAAGGCGCCTAATTGTTAAATTATAATAATTAAACAGTGAGGTACATAAATCTATTTTTATCTCTGGCGTGGGGGGATTAATACAGCNTTTCTAACAGCTTTATCTCTTTCTTATCTCATGGCACACAGAACCGCCCCCAGCACTCAAGGTGAGGGCGAACCAGCCTCACACGCCACAAGTTTTGGCTTCATTTGACAAAACTCCACCTTTTGTGCCACCGTTCAGCCTCACAGGAAAAGAGACCAGCTCTACAAGCACGGCCTCTTCACCAAGGGTTGTTCCACCAGCCTTAGGCTTTTAAGTAGGCTGACCACCCTTTCCGGAGATCCTTGGGGAAAATTTAAAAGCTCCAACAGGAAGCACAGTTTCACTCCCTTGAAATAGAACAGAAACTTTCCCTTCTCAGGAAAAAAAAAAGCATTTTCCTCAGAAAGAGGAACTCCAGTGTTTTTTCCCCTGAGCCCTCTGTGTCTTTAAGCCTGGAGAAGCTGCTCAGATGTCAACCACAAAACTCCAGCGAGCAGGATCCGGTGGCAGGGCCTCTTTGCAGCAGTGCTGGACTTATTTTAAGCTTTCTGTAATTGATTTAATTTGCACGCAGTGGCCTCTGCAGGGCAGGAACTATATTTTGCTCAGTGTTTATACAGCACCTCACCAAACAGACACCTCACCCATGCTTAAGGCGCCTAATTGTTAAATTATAATAATTAAACAGTGAGGTACATAAATCTATTTTTATCTCTGGCGTGGGGGGATTAATACAGCACCTCAGGGGAGTTACAAGCGGCTTTCAAGGTGTTCTGAGTGGCAGGAGTCAGTCAGAGACCTTTTCAAACCGTTCACCTTTGGAAGGGCTGTTTTGAGGTCGAGTGGGAAACGGTGGTGCCATCACACAGGTTTGTGTTGTCTGTGAGTGCTGAAAAGGACTTTTGCTGACTCCTGCCTCCACGAGCCTGACATCCTGACCCTTGGGATGGTGAGGGAAGCAGCTCTGCCAGCCCGGCAGGATTTTGTAGGAAACCCCTGCCAATGTTTCTTTAGCAGCATCGTCGTTCCCCCAAACACCATCAGGGCCCTCTCTACCACATCCCTGCTTTTGGGCATCTCTGCTCCAGCTGTTCTTGAGTCAGCTGGGAGAATCCAGAGTCCCCCCATGCCCTCTTACACCTCATTGTGTAGCCCAGAGCACAAACCCTTGCCAATCCTTCACGGGACATATCCGCATACATTTTTGCTTGCACGAAATCCCTTTTCAGTGGAAAAATGTCCTTTCCCCACCAGCAGCACCCAACACTCCCCGGCCAGCTCTTCATCACCCGCTCCCAGCTCAGATTTGCTTTTCTCTAATGCTAGCACCCTTCCCAGCCAGCCTGACACTGAGGACTTTTGCCCCAAAAGCAGAGGATCACATAAACCTTGTTAAACTCACAGGTCCCGGCTCCTCATTTTGCCGTGGGGGGTTTTGCTGCGTGCAGCACAGGCAGGAGCACAGGTTCTCGTCAGGAGTTTGCAGAGCGCTGCAAGGGCGTTGCTGGGACATTTGGGAGCAGCTGAGGCTGCCACCTGCTCCCCGTGCAGCCTGTTCCCCACATCCCCGGCCGTGCTGGGCAGGGAGCGGCCCTTCCGGGAGCATCTTCACCCTGGATCTGCAGGGCCCCAGGGGTTTTCTTCAGAGAGCAGACCCTGACATTCGGCACCAAGATTGGAGCACGTCTTACACCCACAGCACCCCTAAAAGGTTTTTTAAACAGCACCAGTGCAGGCCACAAACACTAAGGACCAAGACCAACCAGGCAATACTTCCTTGTGATGAAATAACCCAGCTGACGAGACAAAATCTTTGAAATAAAGCCAAAACCAGCTTCATTCTGAAGTGCCATCAACACCAGCCATCAGGACCTCACTCCTTCACACCACAAATGCATCTCATGCTCACCCAAAGCCATGAAGAAGAAATCCTCAGACTTGCTGGAGTTCATTTAAAAGTCTTTATTCACTTGTTAACCCAGGCTAGCCTTGCTTAAGTTCCACTTCCAGATAAAAATCATGACCCAGAAAAAAATTTTGCTGTGGGAAGCAGCGATGTTCGTAATTGAAGTACAGGGAAAGGAAAGATAAAAGCACTGGGAAAAGGCATTAAGTTTCTTTGGAGGCCTGGGGAGAAACGTATTTAAGCTTTAATGTGGGATGACATGTGCAGACTTAATAAACTGCTGTTAGATCGCGATCCAGCTCCCTGCATCCTCTTCCCTGAATTCCAGGGGTGAAGCACCAGGCTCTGGTCAGAACCACTTCTGTTTTCTCCAGCTCTTTAAGTGCACTGGGTTTGTTTGCCAGGGCAAATTTTTTTTATCTCTGCTCGTCCCGTGCAGCAATTCCTTTATCTCCTGGATCAGCTCCTGCAAAGGAATCAGCTTCAGCTCCTGCGCTTTCCTCCTTGCCCCACTAACCTTTGCCTGGCCGCTCTTCCCGGACTTTCTGCTTCCCAGCGTGTGCTCGGCAGAGCTGGGAATGGAAAGGCTCGGCAGCGGCTCCATCTGCTGGGACACGGGACAGCCTCGGGCTCTGGATTCCCCAAAACAGGGATGAGGAGCTGAGCAGGCAGTTCGGGAGCCTCTGGAAGTCACAGCATCCATGCAGACTTTCCTTATCCCACAGAGCTGCAGATCCACGGGGCAGACACCTGGATAAGACAAAACCTCCATGTCCTGTCCTCATTCAGCCTTTCTAAATCTCGTTTTTCCTCTGGGAAGTGATTTGTGCTTCCCGGAGCATCCCTGGGTGGGAGCTGGGCACAAAGCCCTGCCGGGAAGGGCTGGAGCAAACCCCTCCTAGACAGTTTCGGGCTCTGGATTCCCCAAAAACGGGGATGAGGAGCTAAGCAGGGAGCTCGGGAGCCTCTGGAAGTCACAGCATCCATGCAGACATTCCTCATGCTCGCAGAGCTGCAGATCCAAGGGCCAGACACCTGGATGAGACCAACACTGGATGTCCAGTCCTCATTCAAGCTCTGAGCCCTCCTAAATCTCATTTTTCCTCCGTGATTTGCGCTTTCCAGAGCATCCCTGGGTGTGAGCCTCTGGAGTCACAGCACGGATGCAGACATTCCTTATCCCGCAAAGCTGCAGATCCAAGGGCCAGACACCTGGATGAGACAAACACTGGATGTCCAGACCTTATTCAGGCTCTGAGCGCTCCTCAATCTCATTTTTCCTCCGTGATTTGCGCTTCCCGGAGCACCCCTGGATGGGAGCTGGGCACGAATCCCTGCCGGGAAGGACTGCACCCGCCTCCAGCCTGGAGCCAACCCCTCCCAAGCAGCGAATCCCTCCGGCTCCCGACCTTCGCCGCCCTCAGCCCTCCTATTTCCCGCACCGAGAAAACTTCCCAGGAGGTTTTCCTCGTGGGGCAGGGCTCATCCCGTGTTCCGGGGTTCATCATCCCGTGTTCCCGTGTTCCCAGCTGACGCGGAGGAGCTGCTGGCAGCGTCCCGCAGGAATGCGGGCTGCGGAGCGGGGGCAGAAGGGATGCTGCTGCTGCCCGGCACGCATCCCTCGGGCTGCCCGCACACGCACTTCTCCCTCTGGCAGGGAAATCCGGGATGTCGATGGACTAAAAGCCGGCATTTCTGTTTTTTCCTCACACCCTTTTACACTTAAGGGGATTCCTTGTGAGGTTCTGCGGGCGGTTAGGTAAAAATGCAAGGTTTTAGCAGCGGTTTTTCCTTCCAGAACCAGGCTGCGCTGCAGAAATGAAAAAAAAAAAAAACCCAAAACCCCACAAATTCCTTATAAAAAGAAATCAAAATATTAAAAAAATATTAAAAAAATACAAAAAAATATTTGAAAATGGCATTTCTTCAGGCCACAAACTCTTTCTGTGGTAAGAACATCGATAGCACGAAGACATTTCCAGGTTGCTACTGACATTTTGTTGGAGAAGCACAGAGATCCAGCTTGCAAAAAATTAAATAAATATATCACACACCCCCAGCACCCGAGAGGTTCATCCCTAGCGAGGCACAGGTGGGTTCCCAACAAACCAAAAATAAGGAATAGAGGTGGGAAGATGAGGTGCTGCCTCTGCCATTCAGGTTTATCCATGCTGAGGGGCTTTGAGGAGTTATTTTATTTATTTATTTATTATTCTATTTTCACGAGGGTGAAGAAAGATATATTTATTCTTGTCACAATTTGATTTTTTTTTTTTTTAAGGACAGCACAGAAAAATCAAATTATTTCGTTTTTCAAAGGCTTCTTATCAGTCCTGGGGAGTGGAAGTGTTACAGGACAGACCCAGATGTTGGGAATATCAAGCTCCTTCTCCATGCCTCGTTTTTTATCCATTTCAGCTGGATGTGGGATTGAACTACACTGATTAAAGTAGCTAAAAAGCGCTTTGAAATCTTCAGCAAGGACCCAGTGCCCAGGAAACCTGCGTTATTAAAATTTCCAACTAATAAGCTGCACTTGGCACTGGATTTCTTTGATATGGGTTTGATAGAATTGCCCAGAAGCTGCTTTGAAAACTGCGAATTAAAAGCTACCAAATAGACCCGCTCTTACTACAGCGGCGAGGAGCTGGAAAGAAGAGTAAAAAAAAAAATTGTTAACAAGGAAATTGTTGCAAGGTGAGGCTGTAAAATGGGAATTAAAGCGCTGGGAACATCCCCGATTTCAGCCCCTTCCTCCCGCCCGAGCCCACGAGGTGGCACCGTTACTAAAAGAATAAACGCTCAGGAATGAATTATTTCATAATCCATTAACCAGCGGTCCAACGCAACCCCCGAGCTCTGGCTGAAGTTGGGAGCTGGCTTTTCATGCAGCAAAGCAGCTTTTAAATGCTGATTTTTCCTTTGAACCAACGCTGAGAAAGAAATAAAACATCAGATTATCTGCTCTGCCTTTGCGGAGCACCTACCGCCGGCAGAGAGCTCCGAGAGGCTCTCCTGAAAATCAAATTACGCTCAGGCACCCCCTCTGAGGGACAGGATGAGCCTCGCTTCAGCATCTACAATATAAATATTTTGTTTTAACAGCAGCTGCTGCCTGGGCTCCGGCTTTAATAAACCTGTGCCTGCCGTGCCCCAGAGCTCTCCTCCTGTCGTGCGTCTCCTCTCCAGCTTAATTTTCATAACAATAACATCAACAGAAGCGCCCTCATCAGTTCCATTGCTTTTGACATCTGCCTCAATATTTAATGAGTGGAAGAGGCCACTGCCTTCCATCTTCCTGTCCCTCCTTCCAAGCCTGAGATGTTTCCTATTTCCATCTCCCAGTGATAAATATGCTCCAGTTTCTCTGTTCAAGAGCTGTGGGCAATTGCTGAGAAATGTTGCATTTCCATTGAGCAAAATAATCCTATTTTTTTCCCTCTCCCAGGAGCAGTTTAACCATGCCAGTACCCACAGACCGTTTCCTGCAGGTGTCTAATGGGAATAAAATAGTCCCCACTACAAATTAACAGATAAGGAGCGAATTTAAAAGCCTAAATTAAGTACATCTAATTAACATTACCCTGTTCTAACTCCCGGGAGCCCAAGCATGGCAATGCCAGCCTTGAATTCACCTCATCTCCAGAACCTTCAGCTGCTACAAAGCCGAGATCAAAGTTTGTTAAAGTCAGTCCTTGCCTCCACCTCGTTTTCCTGAGTTCAGGGGACAAGTGACGCCTCTTTGGGTGATTTATTCAGCAATATTACACTAACAGGAAGACAGAATTTATCCCTGATTAACAAAACTGCCTTCACAATAAAAAATAACAAACGGCCTTATTTTATTTCAACTGCGTTGGATATCCCCTGCCAGGCTGAACAGTTCCAAGGGCTTCCTGCAGAGCATGAAAGCTGCAGGAATCCTGAGTTCGTGCTGGTAAAGATCACCCTGCCCTTCTCCCGGCCCGCCGTAATCGATGTGACAGAGGAGAATCTGAAACAAGGTGACATTTTCTACTTCGCTGTGCAAAACACGAAGCCGGAGTGGGTTGCATTCCCGAATCACCACGAGCACCTTTCCAGCTGAGGGGAAAACATCCAGAGAAATCCCACGCACGGCGGGCGGGGTGCGGGCACACGCACGGATGGCAAAGCCCTCGGAAAACTGCTGGGTGAGATTTCCTTCAAGAGGAATGACAAAAACCAGGCCCAAAACCTGCTCAGATTTTCCCCACCTATGTCAAATCCCTGTTTTTCAGCCACTAAAGGCTTCCCTCACCTCACATCCTTCCCGTGACTGCAGGGCAGGCTGCGGGCACCTCCTCATTCCTCCTCCCCATAATTTTCCAGTTTGGGAGCAGCTTTGCCCTGAGCTCCTGTGGAAAAGAGTCCCCAGACAGGCCAAAAAGCTGTTCCAAGAGAGGCCTATCCCTTCTCCCAAGAACCACCTGTCCTTTCTCAGCAGGCAGGTGAGAACTCACAGCAAAATGAGTTAATGCCAGCACACAGCTGGGTAAAGCAGCCTTGAGCTCTGCTCTCATGCCAGACTGAGGGCAGGAAAATAAAATGGGAGCAGACCTTTCTCTCCGGTCAGAATGAGAGGAATAACTTGTAAAAACCTGGGAATTATGATTGCCACAAGGTGCAGAACCCGACAATATTCACAGATTCACAGAATCACGGAACGAACTGGGCTGGAAGAGATCTCTGAGATCATCCCAAGTCAAACCTATTCTCGGGTCATGCAGTCCAGCATAGAACTGATGCTACATTAATGGGTGCTTTCCATGCAGTTCTCAAATCCATGATCCCTTCATCAGAAGTTCTGGAAGATAAAGGAATTTTCTCTCTTTTACCTTTACCAGCTCAACCCAGCTCCTTCAGAAATGAGGGCAGAGTGTTTGGTTCCTGACTTCTCGCACTGCTCCTCCGTCCGACCCTGCGACTTATAAAAATTAACGTCCAGAAACCAAGATCCCAACAGAGGCTCCAGAAAAGAGCAACGCTGACAGGCATTTGCCCAGTTGGAGGCACCAATCCTAACAGAGCACGACCTGTGAATTATTCATCAAGCAACGTTTTCCCTTCCTTTTCGTGGTCAGACATTGCGGAAGCCCCAGGATGTGGGAGATGATCTGTAAAAATCTGCATATCTGGCTGGAACACTTTTTCCCTTTTAACAGGCTTTTACTTACGTTCAGTAGAGTGTGGAGCTTTATTCAGACACCACGGGACAGCTCCTCAAAAATCCCAACAAACACCAAGAAACCCAATTTTTGAGGCGCGCATCCAGCCCGAAGCTCACGTTGGCATCACACTTCTGACGAGCACAGGAGACGTTCGAGTTAACCCCGTGTCTGCCTCCTCCATTACATAACTCCAGCCCCCTTGCTGCCCCTCAGACATCCCATCACTCCTCTGCAGCGAGGTCCTGTCAGATCTGCTGCCAAATTATCCCCAGGAATGGATGAATTGAGGGCTGCGGAGCTGTCAGTGCAGGGCTCGGAGTGAACAGCCACTCTCGAGGCATCAGTCAACAGAACAGGCAACAAATCACTTGACCCTGAGCAGGGCTGAGTCTCTGTTTCAGAGCTCTCTTTCATTCCCAAATATGAGGGATATTTGCTGCTCCATCCCTGCATCCTCAACCTCACCCTTCAACAACAGCAAAACTTTCACTCAGAAGGGACTGAACAAAACACAGGGCAGGGAAAGGAAGAGTGAGCTGCACAAAAGAGATTTTATTACATTTATGATCACCTGGATGGGTGAAAGGTGTCTCAGCAGAAGGACACAGCCAGGCCCCACCACAGATTACATTCCTAGCAGATGTTAGAAGGCACAGCTGCTTTTTTGAAACCTTTTTTCCAACATTTCTCTGCCCCTCTGTGGGTGGAATTCAAAGTAAACTCTGACTCTCCTTCCCTTCTGAAACTCAGAGGCTTCATAACTCCAGTTATTCAGTGAAGGGATCGAAATCCACCAGCCAAACAAAGGGTGGTGGTGCAGGAAAAGCTCATCAAAGGTTGGAAAAGACCTCCAGGATCATCAGGTCCATTCTTTGGCCAAACACCCTCTGGTTAACCAGACCAGAGCACTGAGTGCCACATCCAGTGTGACCAAGAGTCAGAACAGCCCAGTAAACGTCACAGAAAAGTTGGTGTTATTATCCTTTTATTCTGAAAAGCCAAGATAACTGTAATTTAAACTAAAAAACTGAAACAGGCTAATTAAAACTAAACAGGGCAAAGGCAAAGGCCTGCCCCACACATCAGCAAAACCTCTTCGGGTACCCACAGCAATATCAGGGATCCAGTGTGCCCCTTTCCCAGAAAATGAACTTCCTGGGGAATTTTCTCCCAGTTTTTCCTCTCTCTGTAAAGAACGGGATCCGGCAGTAGAGAAAGGTTCCATCTGCACACTTCACAGTGCCAGAACTCGCCTCCCCCTGTGAGACCACCCGGCATCCCCCTGCTCAGAGACAGCAGGGCACAAGTTCCTACAATTTATCTCCCCGAGAGCTTTTTTGCTTTATCATCTCGCAGACATGTTGTTTTGTCTTCAGCTCCAAAGAGACACACGGCGTTCCGGGGGAAGATATTTACATTTTGAAAGCATTTCCATTAACTGCCTTTTCCTCCTTTTTTAAATTTTTTTTTTTTTTTCTCCCCTTTACTTTTTGAAGGTCACTCATAAATAATTCAGAGCTACATACTGCAAGAACATGCAAAGCTCAACTCTGCACACGGGCTGGAGCTGAAGGAGCGATTTGAGCGAGCAGGGAATCACAGATGATCCGAGCGCCGTCGCACCCAGCGGGTGAAGCTGTTCGAGCACGGGGATAACGCCGAGCACAAAAACACCCACGAGGTGCTCCGAGGGTCTCGGCTGTGCACGGGAATCCTTGGTCCTGTGACACAGGCGGTGGGTGAAAGCGAGCACGCAGCGACTCACGGTGAAGCCCAGGACTGGTTATGCTTTGTGAAATTCCACAGGAGCCCTGACGTGGGAGTGGGAGATAACAAATTGAGCCGTGTATTTGTCATGAATAGACCAGATGGAAAGAGTTGGGTTTATCTTTCATTTCCCCAGCTCTGTTGTGTAGAAATAGTTTATTTTCTTTTTTCAGTCTCTTAAGGCAGCGTACACAAATCAGCCATAGGCTCTGCTGGTTATTAAGCAAAGCGGCTTCCTGCGAGTAATCAGTGCATGGAAGTTCTCCTGCACGTGGAGCCAGAAAAATTCCAGCTCACACCTCAGCTTTATACATCCCTTAAATCAAAGGTTTGATGTTTGATTTTACTCCTCTAAGGCAGCGCCGGAGGGAGCTGGAGAGGGAAGAGCACTCCCTCCCGGGTGGGGATTCACACACTCCTTCCAAGAGGCTGCCTGGATCTGACATCGAGCCCGACCCCGTTTGAACGGCGGCTAACGGGGAGATTCCCCAAGAACTGGATGCCTCCCATCCACGATCCAAACTCTGCAATCACAGCACGAGTAACCATCACCGTGCAGCCGGTTCCAGCGGATTAACTTCATCACATGCCTCAAGTCCTAAAAGACTCCGTCTCATCCAAGCCATCATTTACAGGGCTGATTAATTCCCTGAAATTCATTGCCATGACAAAAGACACGAGTGCTGCCCAAGACAGATCAGCCGAGTATCTGTTAGCAGCAGGAAATGAGTCACCTAAATTTGGGATCCGCTTTCTGGCAGCATCTGTTCCTCGGCTGACGGCAGAGCAGTGATACTGAGCATCAGCTTACACACAGGATACCCGAGTTTGGATCCAACAAACAAAAGAAGGTGCAGCTGGTAACCCCGGAGGGGTGAGCCAAAGGGCCTGGCTGCTGAGCAGCTTGCTCCACGTGCACTCCAGTGACAGGAGAAGGAAAATCCTGCTCCCATTCCGTGTTCCTGGCAAAGGCCCCGTGTTCTGCATGGCTGTACCAGCAGTGAGCCTCTCCAGCTGACTGCAGTGTACAAACCACATTTCTCCCCCACGCTGAACAATTTCCATTCCTTTTGACCTCTCTGTCCTTTCCCCTCCCCTCCACCTTTTAAAAATGTTTTGTATTTTGAGTTGGTCGCGAAAAAATTTTGAGTTTGGAGCTTTTCCAGGTTGGAGCCTTCACGTCCCTGTCAGCAGAAGCCTCTGAGTTAAGAGAAAGAAATTTGCAAAAATCTGACACCTGCCACTTTCCATTGAGCTTTGGGTGGAAAATGTCCCTGGCCTCTTCCATTTTTAATGTCAGAGCCAGCCTGGCGGAAAAGATTACCTCAGGTAAAGTCATTCCGAACAGGAGCTGCCTGCCAAACCCCTCCCTCCCCTGCTCCAGGGATGCACCACCACAGCTCCGGCTCAGCATCGCTTTTCCAGGGATAACCCTCCCCAGGGGAGCTGCGCACAGCCCCCGCAGCCAGGATTTCTGCTCTCAGGGGGTATTTGGGAGCCCAGGACCCAATCCTGGTGGGATTCTCCTGTGCCCTCTGCAATTCCTTCACAAGAATAGCCAGCTCATTTCGGGAGATGGAGGAGAACAGGACAGGATTTCTGCTCTCAGGGGGTATTTGGGAGCCCAGGACCCAATCCTGGTGGGATTCTCCTGTGCCCTCTGCAATTCCTTCACAAGAACAGCCAGCTGTTTCCAGAGCTGGAAGAGATGCCACTGCAGGAACCTCCACTTCACAGATATTTAACAGCTCTCAAATGCCCTTTTTAGTCTTCAAGGGGAGAATCTCAGCTGGAAAAAGTCTGGTTTGTTCCCAAATCTGTAGGATTGTGCATTTTAGCCTTTCCCAGCCTGGGCTGCAGATACAGAAAGTGAACAGCCTCCTCCCCTGCTGTATATCAGCATTTCCAGAGCTTTTTTGTGCTGCAAACAGGGCGGGGAAAAAGCATCTAAGGATCTATGAGAGCTTTCTAGAGCCAGAAAATTACTGGGTCTATTCCAGATTTGTACAGAGGCTGCTCAGCTTTAGGTTTAAATACATTTGGACTAGAAGTGAATTGCATGGAAACTCTTGCATTCCCTGCCCAATTCCCTCCCAGAGATCAAGATCTCCAGCCCCCAGAGGAGGCACTGACTGAAGACCTGACAGAGCAGAATTCCTCCTCGGGAAGGGGACTGCAGAATCATCAAGGCTGTGCCACCAACCTACAAGAAAAGCAGACAATTCCAAATTAAAATAACACCACCTCGGAGGTGATGAATTTCTGATTAGGGCTCAATCCAAAGCCTGTAGGATGCTTAAATCTTACTGGGCAACAATCAGATCAGTCAGACACGGAAATCTGGAAGGAGCAAGGAATTCTTGAAGGAAACTCAGCAACAGAATAGGTTAGAAATGGTTCCCTCGTTATCTGTACGAGATAGAGCAGTGGTGGCACGATTAGATCAAGGTTTTACCACATAGCGCACTAAATGAGGCTCATGTCCTAATTAGTACTGGATTAAATACTTCTAAAAAACCTTGATCCTTCTGAAAAAAATAGGCTTTAAGTTCTGCCACAGCTGCCATCCCTGCCAGCACATGGAAAATCCACCAGCTCGCTCTGCTTACTCCCCTACGTGGGCTCATTGGGTATTCCTGCATTCCTTGTACCCCTCCAGGACTCTCCAGCCTGGACTGAGCTGCCTGGCAGGTCTGGCTGCCCTGACTCGGGCATGGCAGTGCCCACGGAGAGGGTTCAGGGCAGGCTCACACAGCTGCTGGTCCCCCTCTCCGCTTAATGGATTCTTTTAGCACAACACAAATTCCCTTTTTTAATCACGGGCTCAGAACCGCGCTCCGAGCGCCATTTGGAGCTGAATATTGTAACTGGAATGCTCCGAAATAGAAGGAAATAAAAGGGAAAGAGATGTCATTCTTTCCTCAGTAATGTCAAAAGATACTGATGCTCTTTATTTATTGATGGAGTGCTCTCACTCCAGTCTAGCAGTCTCAACATCTTCATGAATATTTCTGTGCACGGGGGAAGGAGATCCTTCTGCTTCTTTCCTTTCTGCTGGGACCATGAAAATTGCTTTCCTTTGAGATGCTGGGCTGTCATCATTTGCCTACCAAGAATTAGGAGCAAACTCATCGTGGGTATCTACTCTGATTACACTCCTTGTAATCCACACAAATCCAGGTTCAAGTAGCCAGGAAGACCTCGGAGAAATATTCATTTAATAATGATTAATTCCCAGCATGGGTAGGGCTTTTCCAGAGCCTTGAACCCGTGCCACCTCTCAGGAATGGTCACAGGAGGTGGAAGGAAGTGAGGAACAGAACAGGAACTCTGGATTGAGATGTAGCAGACCCGTATTAAGAAGCAAAAAGAGGGAGTAGGATTCCTTCAGAACATGAATGGCACTGGATGGACCGGCCCAACACACTGATCTTAAATGAATATCCCAGCAGGAACCTGGCTCCAGTGCCTCGGAGGAGATAAGAGAAATGCATTCTGTGTCAGAAGAGATGCTCCTGTTAAACCAGAGCAGACAGGAGCTGCCAGGGGCAGGAGGGACAGCTCCTGCTCGGATGCTGCCTCCTGGGAGGAAAGCAGCTGCTCCCTGGTGCCCTGGCCCGAGCAGTTACCCCATTATTCCAACCAAGCACGGTCCTGCCTCTTCCAGGCGGCCCCCGACGCCCAAACAATTTGCTCAGCCCACAGAGAAGAACATGGGAGCACGGGGGAAGAGATGAGGCATTCCCTGCTGCATTCCTGCCTTTTCTACTCCACCGTTCCAGCTCTTCCGAGGGACGGGGTGGAATTTCAGCCTGTCCTGAAACACAGGCAGGGCTGTAAGGGAAACTCCTGAGAGCATCACCCACATCACAGATCCCATGGCCCCTGTCTCTTGTGCTCATTCAAGATTTCCTCTCTCCTCTCCAGTGTCCTCTGGGTTTAAATGGCTGTGACTGGTGCAACTGGGACTGTCAGGAGAGGTTTAGCAAGTGAGCAGGAAGCCTCCCAAGTGTCTTTCAGCCGCCCAGAGTCGGTGTCACAGCCCCAGTGACCACGCTGGCATCCTGATAGGAGCTGAAAGAGCAGGTCTGGGAACCCTCACTCCTTCCACTTCACATTAAATTAGTAATATACATTAAATGATGATCTTAGATGGCATTATTTAAACATAACCTCACAGGACATTTGCCTGGAGCAAGCTGCAGCGGAGACGCTGGGGGATGATGTAGCTCAGCTGTGCGTGAGTTACAGCAACATCTCTGCACGTGGAAGGGTGTCCAGGCCCCTGCAGGAGCTCCAGCAGCTTTAGGAGCATGTGGACACCCAAACCCATTAAAGACCAGGCAGAAAATCAGGATTTTATAATGGATACAGTTGGTTTTGAGCAGGCTGGAGCCCTCCTGTTTGTGGTTACCTTCCTTAAAAACCAAAACTCTTGAGTTTTGCTGTGTCAGGCACGCAAAAATCTCAGGGATTTCATGAAATCTTTAAAGAAATGCCTCAGGTTACCTACACAGAGTTGTCCTCCTTTATTTATTAGTGCAACAGGACTCCAAACCACAGTTTGCAGCAATTAAACAGAGCAGTTACATCAGTGGTGAGCAGCACAATTAAACACAGAGAGAGCAGAAGTGAAGCGAGCAGGGAGGTGGGAATCCCACAGTGACCATTCCCACGGGGAAATGACCTCCTGGATCCTCCCCTCCCCTTCCCTGAGGCCGAATAAATGAGAAATACAAGAGAAACAAGTGAATAAATGAGAAATAAACAGGAACCAGAGTGGGGCTCAGGACACCGACAGCAAAGTTCCTTCCCTCCCTTTCACTTCTGTTTTTGCAAAGACACTTCTTTTCAAGGTCAGCACTTCTAAACAATGTCTGTTGGTACTGACAGTAAAATAATTTGTTAAACAAAACGTTTCACATTCTGTTAGCCAAAGCAAAGGATTTGCTTTCCTATAGGCAGCTGGCAAAAGCGTGTCCCACAAACTGATGGGAGTGGTCAGGAACGCAACCTTCAGTCCAGCGCTGACCAGAGGAGAGTTTAGAAGGGAGAAGCTGGACAGAAGTCACCCGAGAGCAATTCAGAAGCACATTGTGCCTTCTGATTTTAGAGCATTATTATAATTTTGTTCACAAGAAACTTTTCAGTTTACATTTAAAGTACCAAAATATTTGTTTAATCCTGACCAGAAAACTCAAGAGTTCACCTTGTACCTGCAACACTTCCATTTAAAAGGGTTCAAATGTTTGCTCTCAGGGTAAAAAGAGGAAAGATGGAACAGGAAAGCTGCCAGGTGCTGAGTTCCGCGGAGCAGGTCGGTGACACGGCCTGCAGGAAGGCTCGGGGGCATCTCTCAGCCCCAAAGTGCCGAGTTACAAAGGCACTCCCAGCTCAGAGAAAGAACGAAATGCTGGGAAAAGGGATTGTCACAGCTGAACCCGGGAGCAGCCTCTCTGTCTCCCCTCATTTCTCCGGCAGAAAGCTGCACCAGCCCAAGGAGCACCGTCTTTAATTATTTAACTTTTAATTTCATTCACCATCTGAATTAAACTGTTCATGCTCAGAAGTCATGAGAAAAACTCCTCAGCCGCTCAAACCTCCTTAAGCTCAGGTTTAGGCACAGGGGCATCCTCAGTCCTTCTTCAGCATCTTTCTTTCTCTTTTCCCGTGTTTTACTCTCAATAAAGTGCAGTTTATGCACTCAAACCCTTCCCCAGCACAAAAAAAACGTACTTAGAAAGAAGTTATTCCAGACTGTTAAAAAATCCAAGGATTTTGCTTACCTTGCAGTGAAAGAAGCGAATCATTTGTCTTTTCCAGAGCCATTACTTCCACATAAACACTTCTTCCTTGCCGGTTTGTTCAGCTTTTCCTCCAACACTTGCTATTATTATTACTTGCTATAATTAAAATACATATATTATTATTATATACCTTCATGAATAAATTAATGAAAGAATTAAGACCTTCAAGCTTACGAGCCATTGAATTTTTTCTGCCATAACTTTGCCTCTCGTGCCCTGGCCCTCCCTGTTCAATCATCTGCACTCCACACCCGCATTCCTCTGCATCTTCACATTTTTTTTCTTAAAGCTGGGGGATGAAACTTGAAGGTAAAGAGAAATTACTCTTTGCTTGTGATGCCTTGGTGCAGTTTTTAGACCAGTGGGTGATGGTTTTTTTCCCTCAGGAGTGTTCTGTTCGAGCTTGACTTGCAAGCAAAGGTCTTGTATTGTAAAAATATCCAAAGATTTTATGGCGATAAAAATGAAACCTTGTAGGTTTTGACCCGGTTTGCTTTCTAGTAAAAATTCAGTGGTTTATTCTCAGTTCTTTGGTTTTGAAGCTGGAAGATTAAAGATGCTCTTTGTGTGAGGAACTATTTACTTTGACTCTACCGAGTTGCAGCCTCGCGGAGGAAAATAAGACTATAAAAAATAATAGGGGAGTTTTCCCCTAAACCAAACAGAAATAAACCTTGGAGCTGTGTGGGCTGAGCTGGAGCTTTAAAGAGCTTTTCAGTTGGTTTTTTTTCCTCCTCAAATACATTTACTGACGCTACGAGTGCTAAACCTCATTGAAGGGAGATTTTCTCACTGATACCAAATGACTAATAGTGCTTTTCTAATCAATTATTGAAGCCTGGCTGGGAGAGGAGAGCTCCTTAAACAACAACTGCTTTACAAGGCGGTGTCTGGCTCCCACTAAAATATAAAGCAGCCTTTCCTCCAGTGGCTTATTGTGAAAAGAAATCTGTGTCAAGGGCTTTCTTTCTCCCCCAGCGTTTTTTGTTGTCCCTTTTGGGGTTTGTTTGTGTCCGTTTGGGGTTTTTTCCTTGTGTTCTTGGTGCTTTTTTGCAGCTGCAATCCCAAAAACAGAACAGAAGGGATTTTGCTCAAGAGATACAAACTCAAAGTGGTGAATGAATTTTGTTCTTCCACTGACTGTGTCAAGAAGCTGCTCAGATCGTTTAAACTGAGTGAGATAAGTTGATACAGGGAGCCTTGGAGAAGGGACAATAATGAATCAGCACCAGAGGGGAGCTGAGCAGCAATAATGGGAGTTTTGGGGAGAAAATGCAGCTTTTGGATATATTTTAGGTGACGGGGACACTGAAGCACCACTGAGAAGAGAAGGAGCAGCTCTGCAGCACTGGCGGACAACTCAGGCTCAAGGAGCTGTTTCCTTGCAGGAGGAAGAACAAGGTGAGAGGGATAAACTGATGCACAAAAAAACCCAGTTGGGATTAGAGAAAGAGTCCCCACACACGCTAGCTGAGGTATAAAACCGAGCTAAAGGGTGTTGGGCAGGTTCTTGGGATGTGAGACCTTTTAAGATTTGAGGGAATGTGTTTTCTGAAAGGTTTGAGCATCCAAATGTCAAGGGGCTGAAACTGAGACAGCTCCACAAAAACGGGTCTGTGGCCCAAGAGGATTTATGCAGATTTTTGTGTCCAGGTGTTTTAATCTGAATTTAAAAGTTGGCATCCGTCAACAGCAGCGCAGGAACTCTGAAATCCTGGAAAACTAACTCAGCTTACCAAGGTTTTTTACAAAAGTTTTTCTTTAAAGCTTATCTCCAGCACCAGTTTCTCTTTCCCTGCTCTTCCTGGCGAGAATTCCTGATCCATCTCCCATGCTGGGGGCAGTACCAGGTGAGAGCTGCCACAAACCTCCTGGAAGGAATTCCCCCCTCCCAGAAAAACCAAGTGCTGCAGGGAAGAGCTTTTCCCCCAAACACACCCAGCAAAGAGAGGACGTGTGGGTGAGCAGCACCTGTGTCCCTGTTTGTGCCCTCGCCGGAGCTGCTGCCCGTTCCAAAAAACCAAAAAAAACAGAGGGAGAATCCCCAGCGTGCCCCAAAGGAGGAGCTGATGTGGGAACAGGCTGTGGAATGGGATCAGGAATGGGATTTTGCATGCACGGCCTCCCCTTCCATCCTCCATCCTCCTGCCCCTGCACACCCTGGCTCTGTGGGGCAGGGGGAGGCTGGGGCAGCACGGTGCCAGCGCTGCTCCCCACCTCCCTGGGGAGGAACTGATCCCGCTAAAGCCATCAGGATGCTGGGAATTCACAGCAGAGCCCGGGACATCTCCTGTCACACTTGTAATGCACAGAGACAAGCTCGGTGCTGCCCGGCCTGCCGAGCGGGGGAGGCATTAAATGGATTTTTCTCCATTGATTCATGCCCTGCACTGAGAATCCAGGGGGGTTTTTGGGTCCATTCATGAGGGAAACCAGCAGCAGGTTTGGTCAAGCTTGTGGGGAAAAGTTCTGGAGGAATCTGCTCTCAGGGTTTGGTTACGTGGGATGGACAGAGCTGCTCCGTAGGAACCGGGATGTTCACCTAACCCAGATCAGATCTGGAGAGTCGGTCTCTGTTAGATAAAGATGCTGTTTAAAACATCGTGGTGCAGAGGGAAAACCAGTTCTGGAGGGGAGGTGCCAAACACTGCTCTTGTCTCCATCCGAGGCTGGGAAGGGCAAATAAAACTTTAATGAAACTGGGGGCAGAAGGATGATTTTTATCCCTGTTATTCTCTCTGGATCTATCTGAGTCTGGGGGTTTGATTTTGTCCATTGTTTGTTGTCTTCCCATAAATGCCTGCAGAGCTCTGTCATGAACACTAAAGGTACCAGATTCCTACAGAGCTTCCAAGAGTTGTGCCCCTCGCTGAGGGCGCCATGAATATTTCTGTATTTCATAAAAAATAGAACATCCTGAACTGAAGGCGACCAAAAGAATCACTGAGTCCAGCTCCTGGCTGTGCACAGGGTTTGTTTTCATCCCTGGAGAGGCAGAGCAGCATTTTATCCGTGATTTTATGGGGAAAGTATAAATTGTGTGTAGGTGGAGTCACACGGGGAAAGGAAGGAAAGCTTAGAAAAGTGGAGTGTGATGTCCCAAACCACAGGCTGGCAGCCTTGCCCATGGTTTGCTGCTTTCCTTGAGGCTTCACAAACCCTTTCGTAACTGTTCTAAGGGGAAGAATTGTTGCTCCGTGTTCCGAGGCTTTCCCTCGGCACCGAGGTGGGTAAATCTGCTTTATTTCCCTTCTGCTGTGTGTGATGGGCATTTCTTCAGGGGGTGTCTGAGGTAATTTAAAAACTTGCTCCCCTGCACGAGGGTGAAGCTGAAGACGGGCTGTAAAGGTCTCTCTGCGCGCCTTAAAATGCCCTTTGGGGGGGAGTTAAAACTCGCACCCCGTAGCAACCAATTTCTGCTTGGTTGGGCTTTCCCCTCCTCGGTGGAAATTCACTCCATTTTTAGGGGTTTTCTGTCTCTCCTAAAAACGCAAAGAGAAAACAGCGAAGCAGGCAGAGCGAGGGTTCCAGCAAGCCAAAAACCTCCAGTTTCCAGGGCAGGAAAGCCCCCAAAGCTAACGCACACCCGGGAGCGTGTTTCTCCTCCTGAGGAGCGGGTGTGCTTTTTCCAAGAGTCTCCCTCCAACCCCTGAGTGACGAATCTGATTTTTTTTTTTCCGTGCTGGATTTTTTTCTTTTTTTTTTTTTTTGCTGCCTCCAAACTTAACTGTTTTGCCACTGGAGAAATCCTCTTGTTTCTCTTTTAAATATCTGTATTCTTGCTAGGAATCAGCTCTACCTCATGCCCATGACTGGTCTTCACTATTAATCCCAGCTGATGGCAGGGAGGGGCTCTGGTGGGAGGCAGCCATGTGGTGAACATTGAGCTCAGTGTTTTCCCCCTGCTTCTCTCCTCTCCAGACAGGCAAAATTGTTCTGTGCTGCCGTGGATGTGAAGTCCTCGCTGTGCTGCCTCTGCCTCTTCTCCCCCAGAAACTCCCGGGGCCCTGAATTAGCAGCCCCGGAGAACCCAAAAAAAAAGAGCTCTGGCTGGATCTGGATGGAAGATGGACCAGGGGATGAATAGCAGGAGGGAAGAAAGAGTGAAGTTGGTTATTTTTCTGGCACATGGATGCAATTACACTCAGTGCATTCCAGAGGCGTTCCTTTGAATCCTGTGCAGGTCTGCCTGCCGTTCTTGGGAGAAAGGAAGAGAAAGGGAGGAAAAGTCCCTCTTGCTGGGAGACGGAATGTCTGCATTTTCAATCCTCTTCTTAGGTAGGTTGGCATTTTGGTGTCGCTCGGTTTTTATTTAATCAAACTTCCACGAGCCCGCTCCGTGTGCCCGGAATTCATTTCTGGTGAGTTGGAGCAAAGGGGTCTGTAATGAGGAAACTTTTACGGAAAACTGTAATTTCAGTGGCGTTTTTGAGTTCTGATCCTTTTCTGGTCGCTTTCTGAGCAGGTTGGCAGCCAGAGATCTCTGAATATCCGGGTTAATTGTAAAAAGTGGTGCTTAAACAGACTTGTTTGGGAATGTGTGCTTCTTGTTTAAAGAGGGCAGTGCTTTTCAGGGATAAACGAGAGAGGGGCTTGGACCTCTCGGGCGAAATAAGGTGAATAAAATGTCTTTGTTCCAGGCAGAGTGTCAAATTTGTGTAACTGTGTCGATTTGCTTGGGCACTCGGCGTTCAGATCTTGAAAATAAAAAGGGGTTATTGTTTCCAATGGATGGCTAAGATTAGAAACAGATGTGTTGGAGTGCAGGAGGGAGGAGTTGGGGGAGAAGGGGATGGGAGAAGGGGGGAAGGCGAGAAAGGGCTGCTGGAAGGAGGGAAAGGAAAGAGAGAGAGGCTGACTTGCTGAGGAGGAGAGGAGCAGAGAATGGAAAAAGAGGAAGGGAAAGGAGAGTGAAGGAAAGCCGGAGAGCTGTTTGTTAAAGCCACGGGCTGTGGAGAAAAGAGTTGGCAGCCCTGAGGTGTCTGAGGGGGCTCCTCGCCCAGCCTGGCTCAGGAGCAGCCGGGCTCCTGCTCCTCCAGGGGCACTGCGAGGTGAGGAGTGAGCTCCTGCCTCCCTCCTGCTCACCACGTCCTGCTGACAGGCACCAGCCCGGCCCCCTGCCCTGGCTGGCAAAGGCTGGCAATTCCAGGGCTCCCGGCGTGCTGGGAACCTGGGCACAGGTGTGACAAAGTGGGCTGGGCCCCGCTTCCCGGGGAGGAGCTGAGCACCAGGGGGTGGCGGGCAGGCAGAATGGGATTTTGGAACAGCTTTGAAGAATTGTGGCAGGCACAGCCCGGCTAAAGCCTCCCAGGTGTGGAAGGTGGGCTAGAGAGGGGTGTTGGGTGACCCAAAACACAACACGGGCGCAGCTGCTGATACACGGAGAAGTGGCTTTTGCTCTGGGGATTGCTGCTGGCAAAGGCTGGACCTGCAGGGACCTGGTGGGGTTTGGGTGAGCTGGGGGGGCCGGGGAGGGCAGGCAGCGCTCTGTGCCCCCGCACATCTGCCCTGGCCAGCGGTGCCTCTCTGCGGCGGGGAGAGAGTTTGAAGGGGACTCCGGGAGATGAGAGAGCAGGGTTGGGAACAGCTCCACTCCTGCCAGGGGCTGCTCAGCCCTTCAGGAGCGGCTCTGGGGGGACTGGGGGGACGGAAGGGTTGGTTTCTCACCTTGCTGACGGAGACAATGCGAACTGCAGCCTTTGATCCTACTCAGCTGATTACCCCAATATGCCGAAGGTTTGGAGCAAAAGGAACAAACTGGTGCCACAGAAAAGATGGTTTTGGCTGTAATAGAACGACAACTTAGCTTTGCTGCTTTTATCTGTGAAACACAATTGGCTTTACCAATGTCTCTTGGGCATCTCCGCTCTGGTAGGAGCACAGCAATGCCCAGCAAAAGACACTTTGCCCTCACCTGGAGTCAGGTTCCTCAGCCTCTCCTGTCCAAGCACTGGTGAGGGGAAAATTGGCTTCAAAACTCGGAGCAAAGCCTGGAATGTTTTGTTTCCTGGTCCTGCAGTGGTCACTGAGCTGCCCCCGTGAGCTTTACCTGCCTTGCCAGCAGAGGACTTGGTCTTTCTGCTCCTTGTCCAGTTCCATTCACCAGTACGAGAAGCAAGTTCCAGGGAAAAGTAAGGAAGTGCTGTGGCTCCCTGTTCCTCACTGAACACAAGGAGGTGGAGAGTCTGATTTGCTGGCTAAAGCCTGGATTTTCTGCAGTAAAAAAGCACAGAACTGCCAGTGATGTCTTGCTAATTTTTTTTTTGCTGATAAAATGAAGACTAATGTGGGGGGAAAAAAAAGGGATTAGAGAAGCCTTGAAAGGAAGGTTTGGGTTTTCATCTTTAAACATCCCAATAATGTGGCTAATACACACAATTCTTGCCTTTTCCACTGTTTACCTCTCTGGGGCACACGAGCAGCTGTGTGAGGAGACAGGAAACAGGAGCCAATCTGTTTGAAGGGGGCTTTATTAAAACAAGACAAGATGAAAGACTTTGCTGAGTGTGGGCAAGAGCACGGCCAGGCTCACTTTGCCAGGAGAGGCCGGGCAAACGAGGCAGGGAAGTGAGGAGGGGAAGGTGTGGGATGCTCATGTGTGCCTACCTGTAAGTGTGAGGCGATTGTGACCAGCTGAGGACTGAGGTGTCACAAACTCCCTTTGTAACACACTGCACCCTTGAAAAGCAGAATTTTGAAGTGGTTCTTCATTTCTGAGTGGAAGAAGTTCATGACAGAACGTTGCGTTTTTCACCCAGTAAAGAAGCAGCCAATGCTTTCATTTAAATGTGTCCCTGAATTGGTTCAAATTTTATGAGGTGGGAAATCTCCTCTGCCTTTGCCCCACTCCAAGTCAATCATGGATGTTTTTAATGCCTTCCATTCAAGGCAAAAGCTGATTTTGTAATCAAAACTGTGATTATTTGTGTGCCTGCCTTTGTCACTGGTTCCATGTGCTTTTTCCTTAGTTGTTGGCTGGTGTGAGTGCTCTGCCCTGCAGGAACTGCTGGGCTCAGGGATCAAAGCAGGAGATGTGCCAGCCCAAATCACTCACCCACCTTCCTGACGTCCTGCTGTGGGCAGTGACCCTTTCCAGCGGTGTTAGGGGCCATGGAATAATGATCTGGGTAGGGATTGCCCGGCAGAGGTGTGCTCAGTGGGATCTGGGGTGTCATTCCGGGGTGGCATTGAGAGCAGAAGTGCCCCTGTTCAGCTCAGCTCTGCCCTCCAAGCTCCGAGGTCGAGGAGTCTCTTTCAGCGCTGTCCCAGGGGGCCCAGCCGCTGCACCGAGCACCCAGACTCCTCCTGTCTCACTGCACCCGGAAAAAGGTTACGGAGCAGCTCCTTGCAGGGCCTGCTGCCATGAGGAATCGGCTCTGACAGCCGGCATTCGCCCAGGTATCCAGGGGCTGGTAGCTGGGAAATCCGAGATGATGCGGGAGCAGCTCCGCCGGGCTGCCCGGGGCTGTGCTCGGGTGTAAAACCCCGTCCGCTCCTGCTCTGGGAGCGCTGCGAACCTGCAGGGTGCCCTGTCCTCGGGACCCCGCTCCCTAAACCCTTCTGTCCCACGCCCCAGCAAAGCAAAACCCACTGCAAGCTCTGTTTCCTGCAGAAGCGCTCCTGCTCCCAGCGAGCTCGCTGGGAATTGGGGATTTGATGGGATGCTGCTGCCTGGGAGTAGGGAAAACCAAAGGAGACAGATTTCAGGTTGCTTAAAACAAAGCTTGTGGACCTTTATTTCCCAGAACCAGTAGAAACCAAAGGAGACAGATTTCAGGTTGCTTAAAACAAAAGGTTGTGGACCTTTATTCCCGTTGATTTTCCAGAAGAAGCAAAAACCAAAGGCGACAATTATCACGTTGCTTAAAACAAAGCTTGTGGATCCCTATTTCTGCTGGTTTTCCAGATATTTCCAAAATTCCTCAGTGATAACTAGAATATATAATACATTTGCTATTTTCTAGTTTTCTCTGGCTCCTTCTCTTGCCTTTGACTGTTTCATGGTGTTGAATGTTGGTGGTACAAGGGCTTTGCCCCCCGTTCTTACAGCATTTAGGGAAAAACCTTGGCTCAGGAGTGGTGTAAAAAACCAACCTGCAGCTGTGGAAAGGGGTTCTGTGTGTGACTTCTGTGCCTTGATTTCACCTCCTCTTTGTCCCTGGCCTCTGAAGGAACACAGGGAACTTGGCTGTGTATTTAGCTGAAAAAAAGGACTGTTCTCCCTAGGACAGCTTCATGGAACTGATAATAATTCCTCTCGCATTCCAAGAGCAGACAGCAGAACATCAGCTGTGTGAGATACTCAGCCTGTTGGAGGAGCGTGGGTTTAATTTCAGGCCAGGGCCAAGCGCTCTTTGTTAGAACACTGCTCTGGGAATACCTGAGGAACGGGAGGAAAGGGAAGCAGAGGATCTTTTTGGCACTCCAGGGGGAATTCAAAGGAGCCAGACAGAACCGAGTTGCTCTCTGGCGGAATATCAGGGTTAACACTCCTGGTGAGACACTCCAACTCTTCCAAAGCCAGGGATGGTTTGCATCAAATATTTGCTGTCAGGACACTTGATGATGATGAATTGCCTGTTTTTCTCTAGTGGTGCTTTGTTTTATATGAAATAGTTGGGGTTTTTAACATCTAAAAAACAAAAGTTTGTTTTGGAGGGTTTTTTTATCCTTTCTGCTTTTTCCATTTTACCACGAGGAAGACAAGGGAGAAAAGAGTAACCTGCCAGAGCGAGGAAAAGCAGCATGCCAAAACTGTGGAGAAGAATTCATTTTCATGGGAAGTAGAGCCAGAGGGAAGGCAACTTTTCTGAATTTCCCATGGAAAACGAGTGGTGGTTTGCCTTTGTACCCACCCTGGCCTTGTCTCCTCCACATAGAATTAGTGGTTTGTTTTTGGGGGGGCCCTGGCCCGTTTCAGAGGGACATTTTGTGCAAGAGCAGCACAAGCTCCTTCCCAGAAATGCCATTGCACAACTGGCTCGGAGATATCCTGGTGTTTATCCTCTGGATCACAACAAACGCCCCTGTCCTCCTCCAGGCAAACACAGGGTTTTGAAGGGGATTCAGCAGGTTTGCAGTCTGGGATTTGTTCATTTGCAGAACTGCAAAGAGATGTAAACAGTCCCTCTGCCAGCCTTAGATGTATTTGGAAAATCTTTTGTGTCTGGTTCTTTGTTGCACTGGACTAAAAATTGCGTGTAGCGGCAATAAAACGAGGTGCTGCAAACTGCTTTCTGTGCCTTCCCCCCACAGTTTTAGCCGAAATACACCTTAGATTTCTAATTAAACAGTGCCCTGTGCTAGCCCAGGCTGCAGGCAGCGTTTGTCCCTCTGAAATGGGTTTTACTGTGCACATCTTGTGTGCTACAGGAGAGGCTGCCCTGGGTGCAGAGGGAGCTCGGTGGTGCCTTGTTGAAAAGATGAATGGGTCTGTTTTGGTTGGGTTGTTGGTTTTTTTTGTTTTTTCCCCCCCAAAGCTGCGTCTTCATCTGTTTTTAGAAATGGTTGGTTTACAGAAGCAGCCCAGCAAAAAGTCAAGGGTGAAGTCAGGTCAGGGAGGTCTGTGAACTGAGGCTCGAGCGAGGGAGGGACAGTGCAGGAACGGCGGGGCGGGAAGCACAACAATGGAAAATGTGTGAGAAGTCGACGGGCACGAGGCTGAATTCCAACTTGTTCATCCCCTGCACTCTCTCCTGCCTTCAGCACCGCTCAGGGAGTGACAGCCACCCCTGCCAGCCAGGGCTGCAGTGTTTCCTTGGGCAGAGCGCAGGGAAGGGGAATGCAACAGGAACCTGGAGCTCTACACCGCTTTATCGACCCAGGATAAGGCTGCTCCTTCTTCCCAGAAATATCCCAGTCCTAGAAAAGGAGGGTGGGCACCAGGCCAGGCTCTCCTCAGCCACACCTTGGTACCTCGGTTTATTTATCTGACTCCTTAACGAGCTCTGTCTCTTCTTTGCGACAAGCTGGAAGGAGGACTGAGCAGCTCTGAGGTGCCGAGTGTGACAGAAGGTCACAAACCCCACCCTGTCCTCATCTGCTCCTTCCCTTTCTCCAGGAAATCATTTGGCAGCTGAAAAAGGCAAAATTTTAACTCAGCGTTTCCCCTAATGGGCCAGCCCCAGATGCAGGGTGCCAGCTCTGCTGTCCCACAAGGATCAATACGCATTACAGCACGCTCCCAGCCTCTCTCTCCTCCCGGGAAGCTGCCACGGATGTTTTTTTGTGGCAGGAAAATGAGGCTGAGCCCTCGGTGGATGTGACTGACCGGGTGGAAAGGTCGGAGTTCAGCTTAGTGCCTGCAGTTTAATTGCCTTTGGAAGGAAAAGGTCAGTGAGAATTCGGGTGTGTTTGTGACATTGCCTGGCAGGAGGGAGGCTGCTCTCCTGGAAACTGCTCTGAAATGGAGCGTGCACGGTTAGAGGCAAGGGATGACCACGGCTGGGCTGGGTTTGGGCTGCCCCAGCTCTGCCGCTGCTTTTGCAGTGGGAAGGGTCACTCTGAGATAAAGCTTTTATTCCCTCCAGCAGGGCCTTACTGCCCAGAGAACATTTAAAGCCCATCTGAGAGAGGAGGAAGCTCAGACTCAGGTGGGTGCACGCTGCTGGCGGTGATGGAGCACTCAGAACTTGTCTAAAACCTCTGCAGCTCTGACTTAAAGTCATTTTCCTGCTGATGGGTCCCCAAACTCGGGTACAAGTCATGATGTGCAGACCACTAACAAAGAGCTGAATCCACCAAGCCGAAATCCTTCACCTGCCACCTGAAGGGACTCATCCTTATTTCCTAGTAAGATATTTATCCCAAATGAATGGCTTTTTGGTGACAGTGTGCTGAGAAAACCCCACTCATGGTGCGAAGCGCTGCTGTGCCCTCAGAGAAAGCTCACAGAAAGGAAATCCTGGGCTCTGTGTGCTGAGTCTCTGAATTACTTTGTGCTGCACATGAAAACAGAAAAATGAGTTTTTCTCTCAGGCAAACACCTGGGGTGTACTGTGGCTGTGAGTTCCTTTGAGCGGATCCTTTCCCTAAGAGCCTGGATGGGCTGTGAGGAGGCCTTTGCAGAACAGTCAGAAAAGAATGACTCCATTCCATTCCCTTTGTGCTTCAGCACAATATCGGAATGAGCTGGTTTTCCAGGATTTGGAATATTTGAGATGGGTGCTGGGTGAGTCTCACAGCTCACATTACTCAGGCTGTGTTTTGCCTTAAAGACTGGATAGGATTTTAAAGGTCACAGGAATATTAATACAGAAATGAACCTTTATTGGCCAGGTAGGGCCAGAAATCACGGGGTGCCTTTGTGTGTGTGAGCTGTGCTTTCACAGAACACAGCAAGCCTGGAATATTGAACCGAACCAGAGTCAGGCACTTCTTTTTTATTTAAAAAAAAAAAAAAATATTGCAGGGTTTTCAACCTTGAAGGCAAATCACTTTATGACTTCATTGTTTAAATTTAGGTTTTGTTTTGCGGGGGGATCGTTAGACTTGAAGCAAAAGCCTTGTAGCCCAGGGACTGTCACTTCTGATTACTTCCAGTGACACTTCCAATTATTTCCAATCACAATTCCAGGGACAAGAGGAAAAAAAGGAGCCACTTTCTCCAACATCAGGGCTTTTTTTTTTTTTTTTTCCCCCCTCCCCTTTTCCTGAACAAAGGAGCATTTCTCAAACCTCTGCGGGGAGAGGTGCCGAGCCGGATTTGGAGCTGTGCTGCGGCGGGGTAATTCCGGAGTGAATCTGCTGCACGGAGACTCCAGGCCGGCGTCTGGCGGGGTGCTGGGAATCCTGCTGTGGATCCTGCCTTGTTGAGCAATATCAAGGAAATTGCTTCATCCTCCCCAGGCACTGGCTGGCACTAGCACTCGTTTCAGAGCGGCAGCATCAGGCTCCTGCGAGCGCCGGCTGGAGCCTCCCTGCCCCTCCTAAGACATGAACGGGAACAGGAGCTGCTCGTGGAGAGCCAGCAGCTCAGAATGGGGCACAGGAATCTGCTGGGAGAGCTTGAGGGGCTTCCAGAGACACCACACACAGGGTTTGGTGCCGTGTGTTTGGCCCAGGGACACGGGGATCTGCTGGGGGAGCTTGAGGGGCTTCCAGGGACACCACACACAGGGTTTGGTGCCGTGTGTTTGGCCCAGGGACACGGGGATCTGCTGGGGGAGCTTGAGGGGCTTCCAGGGACACCACACACAGGGTTTGGTGCCGTGTGTTTGGCCCAGGTGAGCCCACGCTGCTGCACCCTTCAAAAAATGAAGCGGGAGCACTGCCCGATTTCCAGACGTCTCTGGTAGCATCCCCTGGAACTCCTCGAGCATGAAAACAGTCTTAAAATGGTGTCAGAGCTTTCAATCACATTTAGTGAAGTCTCTCACTCCCTCAGCAATGCTGCACGGGGCTGTGAGGCTCTGCTGAGTGCGGGGGTTGTTGGCAGCTCTTTGCTTCATTTGCTTCAGCGTGGTGCAAGGCCCCAGCAAGAGCTGGGCTCTGGAAAAAGGGGACTTTATACTCTATTAATGCTTATTTACTATTTGGATCCTGTATCAGTGTGTATTTACCGTTTGTACACGGTGCAGACGGACGAGCAGCAGACCTGGTGTGGTGTTCAGAGCCAGGTGTTGAAGACCCTCAGTTAATTTGCGATGCTGGACCTGAGCATTTCCACAGCAACAGCAAATGAAATTCAGCTTCACGCGGTGACTGAGAACCTTTCACTTTCAGAGTAGGAATTATATTTATCAGTGATCGGGCTGAGTGACGCTCTGGTGATTGCTTCTCGCTGCCTTCACCCCTGCTGCTGTTTGGGTGCCGGGAGCGTTGCTTTCCCTGAGTTTGTTCAGGGCTGCGGGTGCTGGATGTCACTGGGAGCCACCTGTGCCAGCTCCATCCCTTCCTGCAGGGCAGAAGCAGTGTGTCTTTGTAGCACGGATGCTGCTGTGACATTCAAACACGGGGTATTTGTCACTTGAGCACGGAGCAGACCGCAAGTTGTTTGTCAGTGAAGTTCAGAACTCAGTTCCACCCGAGCAATTTGACATTAGGCTTGTGCAGAGACCTTCAAAGCACTCCTGGTCATCAGCTCTGATGTTTCTGTGGCATTTTCTGTTTGGATGCCTGGATGAGGTCGGTTCCATCACAGCGCTGAGCGTCCTTGAGGTGGCACTTTGGGACAGCTTGGTGCTGCTCCCCCAGGAGCCTCAGCATCTCACAGAAGGAATTGTTTCAATCCATCCAATGTGATGGAGATGTTCCCACAGTGCAGCTTTGTCTGTGGTCTGTGCTCTGGGCAAAACCTCTCCTCGTTTCCATTGTTTCAAGCTCTTGCTTGGAGACAAAGGGAATTTTAGCCAGACAAAGCAGAGCTTTTGTGTTGACAAATGTTATGGTTTTTGTTCTTTTTCTATTCAAAGGGGAATTTGAAGCAATGGTGAGCATCTTCTGGTCAAAGAAGCATTCAGGATGTCGAGGTTCCAGCTTGGATTTTGCCAGTGATTCATGATTTAGTGATTCAGGCTTCATTTTTAAGTGCCTGCTAGTTTTGAGTGTCTCCATTTCGAGCGTTATAAAGGATTCAGTACTCTGGAATTTGTGAGTGTGGGGACACCCGAGCTGGGTGGCACCGAACGAGGTGTCCTTTAATCATCCCAGGTTTTGGGGGTGCACTGGAAATCTGCTCTGTGCTTGTTCTGCAGAGTAAGAGCACTCAGAACGTGCCAACCTTTCCCTCCTGAGCTGCGAAGCGCCCTGAGATCGCTGCAGAGCGGAGCTGGGGAGCCCAGCCAGTCTGTTCCAGGCACTGGTTTAATGCGGGAAGAGGCTTCCCATCGGTGCCAAATGCATCCCGGCCTTTCTGGCTTTGTCAGCTCCTTCCACTTAGCCCGAGGCTACCCCTGGAGTCAACAAAAACCACAATTCCGCAGCTGTCAGTTCATTCAGGCCCGGTGTGACCTGGTACGAGGGAGGCTCGAAAAACTCCTGGGCTCCTCTGCTCTGCAGAAAACCATCCTGAATTACCCAAGGCTCCTGCCTCTAATGACTTGGGCTCGCATCTTTTTCCTATCGAGCAGTGCCCTGGGCGTGCTGCTTCCATTGTGGGGCAGCAAGGAATGCATTCCCATTAGGAAAAGGCTCTGAATGCGGAGGAGGCTGCGGGGTTGTCAGCGGGCATCCTCCCCTCTCCGCATCCTCCACGAGAGAAGCCAAAAGCAGGATGAGAATGGAGGAAACTCGGCATTGCTGCACCAGCCACAAGTATTTAGGGTGATGTTTTACTGGATTTTAAGGGCTCTAAAGCAGGAGATTTTTCTTTGCCTGTTTGCACTGTTCCTTACAGCACTGCAGCCTTGAAGGTTTGCATGGAAATCCTAAGTTTTAACCAGTCTTAAACCTGGTTTTGTCCCTTTTTGCTGTCCAAACAAGGCAGGCACCTGGTCAGCATCTCTCTGTGTCATCCCAGAGCATAAATTCCTGCAGAAAAGCTGCGAACTGAACATATCCAGCTTAAATGAATTCTTTACTTCCTTCCCTTCCTCGTGACAAACACCTTGGAGCAAAGAACATGCAGGGGGATAAAACAAAGCTGATAAAAAAAGCTGATTATCCATGCATGTAGAATGATTTTAACTAGCCAGTTGGGCAATATTGACATTTCCCTGCCTTGTTAGTGGTTTTCTGAGCGCTGCTGGGGAACGTTCTTTGTTCGCAGGCACCAATGCTCTGACAAAGCACAACCTGCTTGGTTGTAAGGGTTGTGATGGTGGTGTAGGGCATGTTCTACCCCATCTCAGAGAATGTTAAGTGAATAAAAAACTTAAATTATTTGCTCTGAGTGATTTACTACTCTGCTTTCATACCCCTTTCCACCATCCCTTAACGGAGGCTGTGCTGCCCTTTATTTTGACCAACAAAATTTGCCTTCCCCGAGGAGAAGCCTTTGAATGCAAATCCTTTTCATCACTTTGCAATGGCACACGACATATGCAGGAACCTTTCCCCTTGCAGTGCCATTCCTGCCTGCCTTCCCCCCTCCCAGAGCAGGCTCGGAGCCTCTCCCCCATGCCGTGATGCAAACCCATGTGTGCAGCATCCCTTGCTGCTGGCTGGAGCTTTTCCTTCGAGTTCCTGGCCTCGGGGTTGTCCTCTCAACATTTCCTTTTCTGCAGCGTGGAAAACCCAGCCTGCCCAGAAAAAACAGCAGCTCCAATAGCTGCTGGCAGCCTTGGTGCTGATGAGACAGGCTTGGAGTGTGCTGGAGCTCTTTTAACTCTATGTGCACATCTCCTCTTGAAGGTTTTGGGGCTTTTAAAGCCTTTGATGGGGTCTGGGATCCTCGGATTCTCGCAGTGTCTCTGGCATCTCTCTGCACTGAAAGCACCTGGTTTAGCAAGTCAAGCACAGGAACGTCTTCAGCCCGTGGAAGGCAAATTAATTTCCAGTTCCTGCGAGGAGGGAGCTGATTCAGGCAGGAATTAGCACTGCTCCTCCACCCTCGCTGCTGATTTAAATGCTGCTTCATTTTTTATGATCATCTTGTAAAAGCAGAATGGAAGAAAAAAAAAACCCGAAAGCTAAAAAGCAAATAAATCCTGCTTTTCTAAAATATCTGTGTGGAGACTGGAACTGAGCTCACCCGATGCTCTCTCCTAGAAAAGATGTCTTCTACCTGGAAGCAGGATCTGCCTGGCAGAGAGGGTTAATTGCCCTGGATTTAGGAGGTTTGAGTGTTCTTGCCTTTGAGTATATCCAGTTCTCTTCTTCCCTTGATGATTTAAACTCCCAGCTTTGTTATAACTTCTGCTGTGACACCGAAAGCTTTAGCTCATGCCGGGGACACGGTGTGTGGTCTCCTTGTTACTAAAACTCGATATCTTATCAGCAAGTGAGGAGTGGAGGATGGGGGGAGGCTGTCAGAGGGTCTGGGATCGCTCTGGGTGAGGAGCAGGAGCTGGGTTTAGGCTGGGTCTGGGTTCTGGGAGGAAAGGGCAGTAGTAGCTCTGTGCTCCTGATCTGGAGGAAACAGCCCTGCTCATGGTTTTAAATCATTCTGGGGCTTTATTTTTCTGTGTCAGCACTGTCAGAGCCTATAATCCTCAACCAAAAGAGGCCATCCTACCCTACCAAGAGAAGGACTTCAAGTGAGGAATCCCCTTCAGCAAGGATGTGACAAGCAGACTGACAATGTAGAAGAAAGGGAAAAATATCTTGAGCCAATATGCATAAAATTAGGGCCTGATTATGAGGCAGAATTAAAAATAAACCGGGAAGAATTCCCCTGGTGGAGGGAGCTGGTGGAGCAGCAGGAGGGGCAACTCCTGGTGCCAGCCACGCATTCTGACAGCAGTAATTGAGCAGGTAATGATGATGAGAGTGCCTAAACACCCTCCCTCGCTGCTGGAGCCACGCAGGCAGGGCAGGATGGAGCACATAAGGGTTATTCCTGCAGCCACTTTGAGCAGCAGCCACTGCTCATCTCCTCCTGTCCCTCTCTGGTGCAGGAGCTGTGCATAATAGATGAACGTTCCGAGGAGATGCCGGGGAAAATGTCCTGGGCAGCTGGGACAGAGCAAAGATCCTGGAGCATGGGGCCTGGGCTGTGCTCTGGGGTTCGGACGGGTTCTCCTGATGGGGCTCTGCTCCTGATCCGGCGTTCAGGTGTCCTGGAAAACTGAGCAGGATGCTTCCCTCATGCTTCAGGCGGAGGGAGACACTTCCTGCAGGAAGAATAGTGACTAAAGGCATTTAAAACATGATATCTTACAGAAAAAAGTCGGGATTCTTAGTAATGAGGAGAGGTGGGAAGACAGGAATCCATGGGTTTGTTTGCAGTTCCAGTGGTGACTCTGTCGCCTGCTGGAATGAAAATCCTCACTGCTAAAATTCAATTCCGTTGTTGATTAACTCATCTCACCTCGCCTCCAGTCCCAGGAGGTGCTTTTAACAAGTCCTTTTGGAGCCTCGGCTTCCCCCAGCTGTCAAAAAAAAAAAGGAAATATCTCATTATGTAATGGCGTTTATGGTCTTCAGACAAAATGGGGAGTATTGGTAAATGATTTGATTATGGTTTTTATCAGGCTGCCCTTTCCAAAGAGCTTATAGCTGCTGTCTGCTTGCATTTGTATTTCGTGTCACCGGGCTGGAGCTGTGCCCTGACAGAGCCAGCTCTTTCAGCATTTAGGGAAGAAGGGTTTGAAATCTTACGGAGCCACACAAGCCCTCGCCTGAATTCTTTATAAATTTTGTAGGAAATACACTCAACCATACTTCCTAAAAGAGGAAATGCTTGAGTCCTGTCTCCTGTGTTTAGAATAAACAGAGTCCAGATAATTTAATCTAAAAGGAAAACGCTCTTTTGGGGATAAACAGCCTGAATAAAAGATTCCTGAGCAAACCCACGGCCTCGTTCCCCCCTTGCACCACCGCCCAGAGCAGCCTGGATCCTGCAGGATGCAGGCAGCAGCTCTGAGCAGGGGAACTGGCCTCACCACAACCCAAATCCTGCTCAGGATGCCCTGTCCTGCCTGCTCCAGCCATGCTGGTACCCACAACCAGCCCCAAAATTCCTCCAGGATCAGTCAGGACCCTGCATCGGGCACAGCTTACTCGGCTTGCTCTGTACAAATGTCAAATATTGCCTGGCAGACACTTTGGGGTTGTTTCTGGATATTAATGAGGGCCAGATGGAGGCTGGGGCAGTCTGGGCTGCTCTAATCTGCAGTGCGGAGCTATTTGATTGTTTTCATTTCTAATCTTTTTTTCCCCTTCTCGACCAAGCCAAAATAACAAACAATTTGCAGTGTCGTGAAGCTGTCGCTGCTTTCTGCTGAGCTGGCTGGGCTGGAGGAGCACAGGAGGTCTGGGAGGGCAAATCCAGGCTGGAAGCAGGGAAACGAGGGATGTGTGTTCCTGTCACTGCAGATACAGCAAGAGGAGAAAACGGGGATGTTAATTAAGAGCCACGCATTAAAGCTGTGTCCTGCACTGGGTGCCAGAACGAAATGAGGATGTGTCACAGAATGACAGGTACAGTCAGGGCGGGGATACCTGCTTTCCAGATATTTAAAATATTCCTCAGCCTGTCAGCTTGTTTCCAGTTATTTAAAATATTCTCTTCACCTGTTATCTTGTTTCCAGTTATCAAAAAGATTCCTTAGCCTGTTATCTTGTTTCCAGTTTTTTAAGATACTCACATAGGCTGTTATCTTGTTTCCAGTTATTTAAAATGCTCACCTCACCTGTTATCTCCTTTCCAGGCATTAACAGGAGCTGGTTTGAGGGAATAGGGTAAAATACAGCAATAGGGTAAAAAAGAAAACCCCCGAGTTTTCCTTAGCCTGTTTTTCCCCACCAGCAGGAGCCAATACACTCATTTAGCCGGAATTCCTCCTCCTGCGGCCCCCAGGTTTGTCTCAGTTGTTCCTGCCCCTGATTCAGCGCTGTAAGCTCTCACAATTCCACCAGGAATCTCTCTGGTCAGCCTGATGAGAATTTCCCTTCTCCCGCCTGGAGTCAGGCAGTGAGTCAGGCTCTGCCTGAGACAAAACATGGGAATAAGGAGCCAGGAACTCCAGGATTAGAGGAGAACAATAGCTGATTTAAGGATTGTTTCACTCTGGAATAATCCAGTATCAGGGGGAGGTGGAAGAAAACCCACAAGATGTGGGATCACGTGGTTTTACGCAGAACTTACTGCAGATTATAAGGCAGCTGGGGAGAAGCATGCATTGATATTCTGGAAGAAATAAATCTCATTTCACTTGCCATTGAGCTTTCCAAATAGGCTCGATGGACAGAAATGTCTTTCTGAGCAGAAGTTAAGCACTTTGAATCTGTTTCCCAGCAGCTGGATGTTCCATTTCCTGATATAATTTCCTTAATTCCTGAGGAAAAGGGGTCCAGTTCTGCCTTTGCCAGTGCTTAGCATCACATCTTCTGCCCAGTGCCACTCATGAGGCCAGTTTTGGGAACAACCCCTGCCCTGTAGGATTGGAAATCTCCAGAAAGGAAAGGTGGGAATCTGTTTTAAAAAACTGCAAAGTCAAGTTTTGCTCCTGCTGCTCCTGGGTTGTGGGAAAGGAAAATGTGTCAGGTTTTGCTGGTACTGTTTTATTTAACTCCAAGTCTGTCTTCTAAAGGATTTTAAGGACTGAGTGCTCAGAATAAAACCCGGGATACTGTTTAGCCCCTGCACAGCCTCGATGGGATGGACCCAGCTTGCCATGGGAAAAAGGGAACCAGACTGTGGAGGAAACTCGAGCTGCCTGAGGTTTTTAATGTCTCATGGCCAACATCTGAGTGTAAATAAAAAGCACAGACACTGGCTGAGTTTCTGGATCTGAACTGCTGAATTTGAGTGGAACTGATGTTGGCTGTAATAAAGCAAAGAGGCTTTCTCAGTGTAATGGAGGAGCTGAAACAAAAATAGGCTGAGGAACCTGTTGAGGGGTTGGGCTTCGGCTTTGGGAGAGTTTCGTGTAGCCTGGGGTGGAGAGCTGCCCTCCCACGTCTCCCTGCAGCCTCCCAGCCATGCTCTCTGGCTCTGGCTGGTTCAGGACAGAAGAAGTGTGTAAACAATTGGAATGTGGGGCTTTGTTTAGGAGCTGGTGCCTGGAGAGCCTTTGCTTAGTCTGGGCCAGGGTAGAGGTCCCTGCAGCCAACCCCAGGCTGCTCGCAGCAGCTGAGCAGGTTTAGCTCAAGGAATGTGAACTCTGGGAGGCCGGAGATGACTGCAGGCTGTGTTTGCTGTCAGACACACAGAGTTCTGTCAGATTGTGCTGTCTGGCACCTCTTGCTTTACCTGCTCACCTTCCAGAGGAAATATTCCTAGACGAGCGTCCAGGAGAACGCAAGGCTGTGTTACACTCAGCCCAGATGGAGAGGCAGGGTGCTGTGATAATCCTCCCTCTTTTCAGGGAACCTAAACTCATTGAGTCATGGAAATTCCGGCCTTGCTTCTTAACGAGCCCTGGATCTTAACAGCATCTGACAACTGAGGCTGGTTCGTGCTCAACCTCCCTGGGATCAGGACAGCCCCTGCTGCCTTTGCAGAGCCCTCTGAGAACTCCCAGTAATGGAAATACGAGGGGCTTTAAGGTCTGCTAGCTGGAAATTTGGCAAAGGCAGGATATTTCAAGCGGGGCTGTTTTTCAGAAAAAGATGCTGCTGGAGCTGCAGTCTGTCAAGCTGCAAAGACCATGGTGATGTTCTGTGGTCTCTGCTGCACTGAAAACTGCTGAAACTCCATCCAAACTCACCCACTCTGCTTTAAAAGATCTGTTGCTAAATGGTGCATCTCATTTTTGCCGTTTGATTATTGGTTGAGGCTTAAATTGGCGGAACTGTGCACTCAAAAGGTGTCACTGAACTGTTATGGGCTTAACTCAAAGAGTTAAACTCATGAACTGGCCACAAAATCTCTGTTCTGAGATAAAGCTGCTTCATGCATCACCATGAAATGCAAATGTAGGTACAGGAAGTTATTTCAGTGACTGGACCGAGGCAGTTCTCGGACTCTAAAAAAGACCACGCAGGTGTCTGACTCGCTTTCCTGTTCTGCTTCAGTTTCTCTGCTCAAATACCTTCTGTGACCCATCTCCGTTTCATATTAGAGGCCTGGCTTCTCCTCAGTCTTATAATTTGTTCTAAAGATATCCACAAGGCTGCTTTTGTCCTCGTGAGAAACCCCAGGGGAGTTTGAGGCTTTGTCAACCTCACCAGCTATTTAAAATAACATTTAGCAAACAGAAGTCCAGGAAAAATGTAAAGCCAGAGGAATTTGCTAAATGGGTGGCATTTAAATGGCTTTGAAATTGTGAGGAGTTGCACAGCAAAAAACCCTTCAGCTGTTTGGTTTTTTTCCCTCTGCCACTTGGCAACCTAAAGATTTCAAGTCTCAAATCCTCTTTCATGGGTTTCTCCATCAGTCTCAGCTTGCCTGGTGTCTCTTTTTGCACACCAATTTTAAGATGCCAGGATCACATCTCTGTTATTCTTTATGCAGCACCTAAATAAAATACATCCTTGGCTAATGCAAATAATACCAAGCCACATCTGCAACTGGCATCTGGAATTGGCCAAATTGTATGGCCAGAAAAAAAGAGCAGAAGAGAATTTTTACTAAGTGGTAATTTGGCCTTAAATGTGAAAGCCTCGGATGCTCCATTTCTCAACGCCTTTGGAATAGATTCCCCACATCCTTCCAAAAGCAGGGAGGCTGCTGCTTGTTTGTAGCATTTATCCTGAATTGTTTATTTATTTGAGCTTAAAAGTTCTTTGGGGGAATCTCCTATCAGCTCGGAAATGTGGCTGCGGTGGTAAATAGGAAGCTGTGACATTAAAAGTAATTGACATTAAAATGTTGTGACATTAAAATTAATCATGTTTGATGGATGGTAGAGACTGAATCCGCAAGGCTCCCGGGTTCATGTTCCAGCAAGCTTTGACATTCATTCTCCCCCTCAGTTCCTGCAGCACTTATGTAACTGCTTTCCCCACCACTGGTCCCAAAATTGAGAGCTCCTGGAGGGAGGAGTGCCTGGGATGGGAAGGAGAAGGGGTTTCCTTGGAGTTCTCCAGGTGGGAGCGCGGGGTGGAAGAGCTGTTTCATTCCCCATCCACTAAATCTGTGTCACATACTCAGAACTGGCACAGAAGCGGCCACGTTGGGTCCTTAATCAGCACCACGAGATGAGGACAGAAGGGATCCTTTTGCTCCATCCATCCCTGGGATGTTGGAGCAGAGCTGGTGTGGAGCCTTTGTTCCCTGTGCTGTGACAATTCCAGGCAGGAAAAGCCTCGGAAAAAAAACCCCAAACCCCAACAAAAAAAAAAAAAAAACCCTTGGCTCTTGCAGTGCAAATAGTGCCATTTTTTGTTGCCATTTTTAGTAACACCAGGAAAATATCTCGTTCCTGTAACAGCGGTGCCAGGCTCAGGGGGAACCATCCCCCAGCTGCCAGCTCAGCTCCCGCGCCACCAGCACGGAGGAACAAAGGAACAGAGAGTTTCTCTTCGGGGCCTGGGGTCCCTCCGAGCTGCAGGGGCTGGGGTGGAACCCGACACCCGGATTTTACACCCAGGGATGCGGGGAGTGCCAGGAACGGGCGTTAATTCCGCACTTCGTGGGGCAGGGACTGTGGGAAAAGCTCTTCCCGAGCGGGGAGGGCTCAGCCGGAGCTCACCTAGAGCTGCTCTCCGCAGGCGGGCAGGGAGAGGGAGAGATGCAGCGTTTCGTGCTTCCAGGACAACATTTTCCGACTGCCTTTTTTAGCCATGCGGAGCTGGAGGGGCCTCAGAAAAAGGAAGGGATGTTTTGGGCAGGAAGCCAGGTACCTCCTCACAGCCTGAGCTCAGGGCTGGCTTCGCTCGCTGGCCTAGCTGGGAACCAGAAGTAATGAGCTGATTTGGGGGTTTTTTCCCTTCCCACTGTGAGGTGCCAGTCTCTGGAAGTCAGCACAGTGGGGGTGCAGCCTTTTTTCCCGTGGGTACCTCGCATGGGACTCCATAAAATTTACATTTTTTTAAGCAAAAAGACTGTGCCATAAATTTAGCAGGAGTTAAAGCTCGGCCTCATGATCGGGGGACTGAAATCCCCCTCCCGCAAGCAGCCAGGTGAGAGGTTTCCTTTGTGTGGACTTTGTGGGTCATAGATTTATCCCAAAACCTGATTCCTTCCGGCCTTGGTCGGTCTTGTTGCACCCAGAGTTATCCACCATGCTCTCAAAATCTGGTTTTTCCTTTGCAAACTGAAAACAGGGAGAGCTGGAGGCTTTGGTGAAGAGAACACGGAGATTTTAGCAGGGGGGAGCTGTGATTTTGTGCCACAGGTGGCACTGGGGGACGGCTTTGCTCATGCAAGAAGGAAAAGTGAAAATAAGGAGGTTTAAAAAAGTAAATAATGACGCTGCTGAACACAGTATTTCCTTTTCTGTGCAATTTTTCTGCTTCTCTCTGCTGTTACCCACATCCCTGAGAGAGGCTTAGAATCCTGAGTTGGAAGGGACCCATCAGGATCACCAAATCCAACTCCTGGCCCTGCACGGGACACCCCAACAATCCCTGCACTGAGAGATTATCCCCAATTCCCAGATATGTGAAGTAAAAACCAGTTAGAGATGAGCTTTTTGGGGGCTGCTCTGCAGAGGTGCTGGAGGTTTCCAGCTGGGAATGCCCTGGGTGAAGGGGGTGAGGATGAACAGCAGAGCCCAGGGCTTTTATCTGGGCTTTCTTCTCCCTGAAAATGCCTTTTAAAGGAAGGGGGAGAAGCTGTGGCAGCTCCTGTTACAGAAAATGGGTTTTCCTAGAGAATTCAAGCCAGCAAAAAACCCCACGAGTGCTGCACGGAGCAGCCAAATATTTTGGTGGCTCCTCGTGGCGATTCTGGCTCCAGAACGCCAGGAGTTTTTGAAGCCAAAATGAACCCACTGGAACAGGAGATTGCAATAACACAAATTCCTTGTGGGAAAGCAGATTTTGTGGGGTTTGCAGATGTAAACCTGGGGTTATTTGCATTTCCAGGATCACAGCAGGGAATGGGGCCAAGGGAGGCAAACTGGGGTGGTTTGAGCTCCAAACTGGTGAGCTCCCCGGTTCTTGCCTCAATTCCCCAAATTAAAGCTCTGTTGAATAACATCAAATACTCTGCTAAGGTGAAGCCTTAATATTTGCACATTCTGTGCCCTTTTTTTGTGCTACTTTGTGGCCAGTTCATGATTTATCAACAGTCATTTTCCTGGCACCTTGGAATTTCAGTGCTGCCCGAGTAAATACTGGGGAAACCCCAGTATTTCACGGATGTTTTTACCTGCAGGCTCAGGCACTCATAAAACAATATCAGGTGATGGATCTGATCACCAACGTGTTGGTTTTTCTCTCCACGTGATGGGAAAAAGCTGGACTGGAAGTGGGGACAGCTGGGACGTGCTCACAGATACCGTCAGCACAAAAAGAGGCTGAATCCATCAAATTCCAGCAGGAAAAGAGGCTGAATCCATCACATTCTGAGCTCAGTTATCCCACAGACCACCCAGGCTGGGGGAGCTGGGGTTTGGAGCTCATCAGGGAGACCCCTCCTCCGTGATGGAGCAGCTGCCTGGGGTGTGACCAACTTCAGGGACTTCTCTGCAGTGGGAAAGGAGCTTTCTGTGCTTTTTGGGGGCAGTTTAGAAGTTGTGGTGAAAGCTGAAGGTTTAAGGAGTGGGATTTGTCTTGTGGATCTGTCTCTGACTCCAGACTTGGAGCTTGTCACAGAACAGTGCAGACTGAAAGGGATTTCTGGGGGAGTCTGGCTCCAAGCAGGGCCAGTTCACACCAGCTCAGCCAGTCCGGTTTGGAACAGCCCCAAGGATGCTGATTCCACAGCCTGAGGGCCCTTATTCCAGTGCTTCACTGTCCTCATAGCGATTTTTTCTCCTAAAATCTGACTGGGATTCCCCTGTTTAGGACTTCTCTCCTCCAGCTGTGCACCTCTGAGAAGTCTGGCTCTGATTCCTTTAATTTGCTTGTTCCCTCTGTCAGCTTTACACATCCCCCCCCGAGGCACTGCAGGTTTTCTTACCCAGATTGGAGAGGACAGAAGTGAGATCAGAGAAGCTGCAGCTCGTCCAGGAAACCCAACTGGTGCATCGGGGCTTGAGGTTCTCTTTTGGCTTGAGCTAAAATACTGCCCAGTTTGGGGCTCCCGAGTGTGAGATAAAGAGTGGGGTGAGTCCTGCTAAGGCCCACGAAGATGATGAAGGGGCTGAGTGTCTGCTTGGAGCAGGATTTTGGATTGGATTGGATTGGATTGGATTGGATTGGATTGGATTGGATTGGATTATCTTGGGAAGTTCCTTCTGACCTCCTCTGTCTCGTGGTTCTAAAGCACTTCTGGTAAAACTGAGATACCAGGAGTTTATAGAGGGTGCTACAGGTATTCTGTCCTCAAAAAGCGGCTCTGAAAGATGATGTTTTGATCGAACAAAACCCACAAGAGCTGTTCCCAGGATGGGAACAGTGCAGCACAGTCTGGTTTTTGTTTTCTCCAATGGTTTCCAACACTGATTCAGCGTCAGCTTTGTGATCAACAGTCAGGGCTGTTGATAAAAACACTTCTTGGTGTTGAGGAAATCAGTTGGTCGAGCTGTGGTGGGGACCTCAGTCTGACTCAGGACACGGGAAAAGCCCAGTGATGGTTTCAAGGCTTGGGAGATGGACTGGGAAGGGGGGTGGAAACCCAGCCCCGGTGGTGGAGCTGGTCATGAGTGCCCCCATTCCTCCCGGCCTCACTTCTTTTCAAAGTGCCACAAAAATGACTGTTGATAAATCATGAACTGGCCACAAAGTAGCACAAAAAAAGGGCACAGAATGTGCAAATATTAAGGCTTCACCTTAGCAGAGTATTTGATGTTATTCAACAAAGATTTCATTTGGGGAACTGAGGCAAGAACTGGGGAGCTCAACCACCCCAGTTTGCTTCCTTTGCTTCCATCTTCCCCTGACCTTTCCAGCGTGTTTCCTGATCAGATGCCTGACCTTTTCACATCCAATTAGCAGAACGCTTCAACTGTTGCCTGAATCCCATTTTCACCCTCCTCCTCCCCCCGTCCAAACCCCTCTTCCTGCTCAGCATCCTGGAAACTCCGAGCTGGCTCGGTGACGCGCTGTAGCTCTCAGTCAGGGTTTTTTTTGTTGCTCTCAGCAGGCTGATCCCCAATTCCTGTCCTTCCAAAGGGCTCTGCCTCTCCAGCCTCACTCGGGGCATCCCTCTCTGCAGGGAGGGCCCCGTGCCAGGGAGCCGCTTTGCTCTTTCCCAGCAAAGGTCACCGGAATATTTGGCAGGCGCGACGCTCAAAATCCTCTCGCCCGGGGTCCCCCCCAGCAATGGCCCTGGGCTTTCACAGATCTGGTGGCTCTGCAGGACCCTTGGTATTTGCAAGCATGAAAAATCTGTGTAACATCTCAGCTGCTGGCGGGGAGGAACATCTGCTTCCCTCCCAAACTCATCCCCGTCGCAGAAACTGTTGGATGTGACCATCAGGAATGAGTTCAGAGGGGTTCAGATGCGGTGGATTGAGCTCCCTGCCTCTGGAATATCGTCCCTCTCTGTCCCCCCCCAGAACAATTTGCAGGTTTTATTTTACCTCAAGGAACACTGAAGTTTTATTTTTGGTCTTCCCACCTGCACTTTTGACAGGCTGCTAAAATTGGGATTGAAAAGTCATAATTTGAGCATCTTTCTGAGGGAAGGGAAATGGAGCTGCTTCCTGGTTTAGTGCTTATGCCTTTTCAAGCATCTCACTTGGCGACTTAACTCATGCTTTGAACTTTTCAAGATCAGGATTTTCATACATCTACACTAAAACTGAAAAAGAAAGAGCACAGCTTTATAAGTAAACAAGTAAAAAAATCCCAAAACCAACCAATAAACATGATTTGAAAAAAACAATAAACACTATTTTCCAGGCGTTTTTAAATCTTCCAAAAATTTGACAGAAGCAAACCGAAAATTCGTATTTCTTCATTTTCTTAGCCTGTTTCTTAGGTTGCAGCAGTGTTGCTGCACTTTTTATTGTGCACGATCGTGTCCTTTTTAGGTTTGTGGGCTGTTGTCAAGTGGAACGGCTCCAGAAGTTGGAATTTGGCCCTTAGCTCCCGGGCTGGAACCCTGTGGGGAGCAGAATCCCCCTCAGGCTTTTGTCTCTGGCTCTCGTCACTGCATGAGCACACCTTGGGTCACTGGAAACAAAAACATATACATTTATATATAAATATGCAGGAATCTATCGTACTTTGTGTTAAACAGCATTTCTTTGTCTCCTGTGTCTGAGTTTTCCCGAATTTCAGGATCACTTGCAGCAGCTGTGCAGTGCTGTCCGTTAAAAGAGCTGCTGTGCTCCCCTTTGGAAAGGGAGAATCCTTTCCAAATGCTTCTAAAGTCAATCCAAGTTCTCAGGAGAAGTGTTCAGTCCAATCCCAGGCTTGTAAGTGTTACTGGGAAGAAATTTGGGATCATTTGGGGCACGGGGCCTCTCCAAACGCGAGGTGAGACCACACTCAGCGCAGGGTGAGCTCACACAGAGTGTGCAGAGCTGCAGCGAATTCCCTGTGTGATTCCAGCTCCCTAAAATGCAGCTGGGTGTCTCTTCCAGCCTTTCCAGTGGGGTTTGCATTCCCCAGTAATCCCCACTTGGCAGAGCTGATTCAGAAACTGGATTTAGAGCTCCACCTCCACTGCGAGAGCTCAGAGTGATGTCCAGATGCTGCAACCCCTGCTAGCAGTGGAAAAAGTGAGAGAAAAGATGTTCCCAGCCTGCTCGCAGCTGGTACAGGGCTGTGCCGAGCTCCAGGGAAAGCGCAGGGAGGGAGCCAAACCCCAGCGATGAGAATTGAAACCTCCATCCTTCGTTTTCGTTCCTGGTTCATACTAAAGCCAGCGAAAGACGAGGATTAAAGAATGAGGTGCCTTTAATTTTCCCACCTCTGGATTAACACAAAACAGCCAATCCTGCCTACAACGGGATTGACAAGAGGCTGCAAACATCTGGACTGCCAGAGCGTGACCATCACTGCTCCAGAGTGGAGCTCCTGCTGCTCCCGGTGCTGCGCTCAGCCCCTGCAGATCGTACCTTGGCTCCAGCCCTGAAGTGCTGCAGAGTCCAGTGTCTCCCTTAGGAGACTTCTGGGGGTGCTGGGGAGGAGCTGCCGCTGCTCATTTCGTGCCTCAGGGCAGCCGTGGCCGAGGCTTTGAGGCTGAGCGGAGATGAAAAGTGACAGTGTTAATGCATTAGGCATTCATTTTGTGCCGTATTAGCGGTGCTTGTAGTGGGTAAGTGAGATGTCACAGCCTGTTACGTGCAATTACGAGCCCACAGCTGAACGTCCCGTGGAGGTGACGGGGATGTGCTGAGCGGGGAGCGGAGCCTGTGCCTCCAAACTGCATCCAGCCCTGCTGGGAACGGGCTCGGAGGGAAAGCTGCAGGGAGGGATGGAGCTCACCTGTGAATACCTTGGGTTTCCCGGTCCCTTTCGTGGCAAGTTTAGAGCAGGCTGGATTTCCAGGACACCAGAAAAGCACCATCAGCTCACCGCCTGCTGATTAAAGTCTTACACCTTGATGCAAAGGGATGAAAAAAAAGGAGAGGGAATCCTCATCACAGCATTTTTACTGGGAATCCTTATCAATCTCTCAAGTCTCTTCCAGTCTCCCCAGTTTTCAGAGTCAGCTGATGCAACCTTCTCCTTGGATTTCAAAATGGGTGAGGAAAGAGCTGATGGACAAATACTGCCTTGAAAACAGTTTTGTTGCTGTCTCTTTGGGTTTGTATTCTGGATTCTGCTCGGTGTCTGCCTTGGGCAGAGAACTTCATTTCTGTGTGCCTTCATTTGTGTGTCCCTGAACTGACAGCAACAAGAGATTCCCTGGGAGACTGAGGCCTAAGAACATTCCTCAGACAAAAGAAATCCTAGAAATTATTACCGAAACCATCTTCCTCCTCACAGTTTGTTTTTTTTTTTGAAACCAGGCGAAAGGAGTGAAATTCCTGATGTTTGGGGATGGAATGTTTGGTTTTCTTGCTTTAAGGTACACAAAGCAGCCCAGAGATGCTTGGAAAAAAGGGGAATATCAGGCAGCCATCGGTGCTTCTTCCCTCCAGGAATCTGAGATCTGCACTGACAAACTCCCAGCTGCATCACCGAGGGCTTGGCTGAGCTGGTGCTGGAAACTGGAGACACCTGGACCGAAGGGAAAGGGACCTCACACATTCCTGTGCACAAGCACTCCGTGAAGCATTAAATTGGGACACGCAGTGCTGGAGCCTTGTTTTCTGTTCTGGAGTCCCCAGGGGTGGACAGCCAGAACCTCCTGCTTGCACTGGATTTTTTAAAGTGTGAGGAGAGGAAGGAAAGCACATCCAGAGCTGCTGGCTGCCTGGGAAGGTCCTTGGCTAATGGAGTGCTTCAATGCTTTTTTCCCAATATTCCCAAGTCTCTTTAGACTTTGGATTCGATGTGGGTTGGTGCTGAAAGCTAGCTCTGGCATCTTCAGGGACAGAATTTTGCCTTTTTATTGGAAGTAGGATTTTTAGTTGCATGTGGTCGCTGGGTACTGCAGGGTTAGCTTTGCACTTGTCTTTAATCCACAAAGGAATCCTTAAATTTTCCCTGAGGAATGTTGAACCATTTCTGCTGGGGACATTTGATGAATCACCTCATTTAGACACCAGGAACAGTGAATTTACTCACACAGGGCGTGCACTGGTGCTGTGCTGGTGAAGCCATCCCACATCCTTTCCCTGGCTCATCCAAGATTTCCGAAGGAAGGACCGGTGGGCACTGTTGGTGTTTCTGTTGGTAAAGCATCACCAGCCCAATTCCAGCCCCACTCCTGCTCGGCTGTTGCAAACCTCTGAAAACCAGAGGCTTTGCTCTGTGAAATGTTGGGTTTTCTGCTCTCCCTGCGCCTTCCTCGCTCCTCTGCAGCCTCAATTCCAAACGCTTCACGTCACCACTTGGAAACTCGGCCGCACGCAGGACTCTTCCTTCCCCTGTGCTTTCTGTTTGCACAGCCTCCCCCGGCCTCGGCACATGTGGTTCCAATTCCAGCGGCTCTGCAGCGCCCTGTGGGTCGGGATGGGGCTGGGCTGACCCCCCTCTTTCACCACAGCCCGTTCCGGGGAGGGGGAGCCGCCTCTTATCTGGCCGTTCTCGTATTTGGGATGCTTTCGCTTCACAACCAAATTCCTGCAACCCAAGGCGGGCGGAGGGGAGGCGGCTGCAGGCAGCGTGCTGGGGCCAGGCCTTGGTCACTGGGAGCACTGGAGCTCTCGGGAGAAGGCAACCCTTGGCCTCTGCGTCTGTGCCAGCCAAGGAATACAGAAAGCAGATGTCCCAGAGCACAGCCTGCGCTCCCTTAATTATCCTCGGGAGACTGCGGCCGCCTCCAGCCTCTCCTCCCTGGCGCGAGGAATGCAGCAGAGCTGTCTGGAAGCAGACACTGTTGGATGTTTATTTTGGCCTGAAACGCCGTCAGGGTAACTGTTAGGGCTGGTGTGGTCTGAGCATGAGTGGGGGTGCCGACCTCTTCGGGTTCTCCTCATAACTCCGGGATAAACCAACACAGCTTTCCCTTGTCCTGCTTTACCCGCAGCAGAAAGTGCGGAAGAGAGTCCAAGGGGACACAAAAGCCCTCATGTGCTCGTGTCTGTCACCGCTGCTGAACAGCTCCAGGGGGGGAAGGTGTTTGGTTTCTCAAGAGTTTCATTTTAAGGCCCACTGAGCCTTAGATACTTGAGCGTGGAGCTCGTCTGTGGTGTCCTCAGCACTTTGCTGGTTTAACTCCCCTGTCACGCCAGCAGCCCTGCAAGTTTGACTCAAGATGTAATTCCTTGGCCATAAAAGTCATGGTCAGCCTCCTGCTCCAGCAGCTGAAATTCTGAATCTGCTGATTGCAAAACACTCAGGTTTTTCTCGTTAGCACTGGGTGGGGGGCAGGCTCTTGCTTTTTCATAAGGAAACTTGGTAAATCATTTCCTACAAGACTCCAGCAAGATGAGACTCCAACAGATGTGAAACGTCTTAAATTCCTGGCGTGGGGGAGTGGTTCAGAGCTGCAACATGGCAGGCTGTCCTGGGCTTCTTGTTTTTAACTCCCAAACATATTATTCCTGCATATGCCTAATTCAGACACATTCTGTTTTCGGGCACTTTGATTTTAGCACAAAACAGTGAGGCAAATGCAGGCTTATTCAGCTGCAGGAACACTCTGGTGCAGCTCTGTGGATGTTTATTCTCTCTGGGCCGATTTAAGTAGGAAGTTCCTGCTTATTTGGATTATTTTTACTAAAATGAAGCATTTCAGCGGTTCAGGCCTGGCTGAGAGCAGCTGTAATACGGGAGTTCAGGGGGCACTGGGGCGTTTTTTTCCAACAGCCTGGGTTTGGGGAAGAGCGTGTGGCTCAGGAGCACGGGGACAAACCTTCCTTCTCGGAAAACTCCCGGTTCCAGTCCGTGGAGTCACACAGACGTGAGGATGACTTTTAGGAGTATCCCACAGAATGATGCACCGGAGAACTCGTCCGCAGGGGACAGCTCCTGTTGCAGGGAGGACGTGATGTGCCCTGCCACCGGAGCTCGTTCTGCTCCTGTCACACCTACACCCAGGAAACATTTTGATCTTAACGAACAGAAGCAGGCAGAGCACCTGTCACAGGTGAGCTGGGAATTGTTCGGACAGGGTACAAACCGTGCGTGTGGACACCGCTGGAATTCCTGCCCTTTTTTTTGTGTGGGAGGAAGTTTCCCCCAGCAGCAGATTCCGGCCGTTTCCTGAATCACTTCCGACGTCTGGAGCCGCAGGAAAATTACAGGTTGCATTCCTGCTCCTCCCTGGGCATCAGGGCCTAGGAATAATCTGTTGTCATCTTTGATCAAAAGCCAAAATCAATTATAAAAAGCGTTGCTGAAGGACAAACCGCACAAATGTTCCTGAAGAAGCTGGAATTTTTGAATTATGGATATTCACACCTTTAGCGAGCTCGGTGTAGGTGTGGCTTGGGCCATACAAAGGATTCTTGTGCATTTCTTTTATCTTCATTCTCTGAACCTTTTCTCGGCTGTTCCTCCTCATTCCAGCAGTTAAGTGATATAGCACAACTTATTACTTTTTAAATAGTAGAATCTATTTTTAGCACTGCTCCCTAATTCAAACCTTCTGAACCTAATGAAAGATTTAAGTCTGGGAGCTCTTTAGCTTTTAGGACGTGAATTTGCCTACCAATAAAAACGTCAGCAAAGCGTTTATTTTCCCTTTGATTCTGCTTGTCTGGCAGCGGATATTTGATGCTGGGATGTGTGTGTGTTTGTGTGCATGTAATTGTAACGGGTATGGAACTGCTCTGGGCTTCAGCACAGCGTGGGCACGAAAATGTGGGATCCTGGTAAGGATTCAGGCAGGAAAACACTGCTTTGGATGGACGTGATTTGTGATAAGGTCAAATGCAGTCTCGGTTTACTCAGCATTTGCTGCTTGCTGTGCTGCATGGGCCCCTTCCCTCTCCACCCATTTCAAAGGGCTGATTCTGCTGAAATTCAAACCCTTTTATGACATGCACTCACAATGAGAAGTCCTTAAAATGTTGAAATGAGTTCTGAGGAATTCCTCAAGACTGACATCCTTGCATGAGGGATCCAGGCTGTTGTCCATATATTTTTTTTTAATTTAAACTCTGCCATGTGTGGAAGGCAGAAGGGGCTGAGAGGGCGAAAAACCCCTTTGAGTCCTTCCCCTGCTCAACCTGTGCTCGTGTGGGCACCGTCTGGGTGGCTCTGGGCTCGATTAAAACCTTTGCTGCTGTGTTTCCCTTGGGGATTTAAGCATGGGGAGGGATGAGAGGTTGGTTGTCCCCGTTCTGCAGGGTGTGGGGTGAGTTATTGTCCTGGGAACAACGGGGACAGCCACACAGGGTCACTGCTCCTCCCCTCTGCCGTGCCACCAAGCCTGGCGCTGCACCCAAAGCCTTCAGGCCAACGCTTCCAAAAGCCCTTTTTTAAAAAAATAAAATAGTTGGAATAAGCAGGAAAACCAATCCCACCTCCTCCTGGAGTCATGGGACGGGAGCTGAGTAAAGCCAAAAGCAGCGATTCCCAAATTCTTCGCGGCACAAAGAGCTGCCCACAGGATGTGGAAAGGGGAAGAGGGGTTTTTGGGGTAAGAACTGCGGAGCCTGCAGAAACGTGGCATGACTTTTGGATGCGATTTCTGGGAAAATCATCCCTTTTTTTCACCCACTGTGTGCAGGATCCAGCCCTTGAGGCCACCCAGGGCTGCAGAGCTTTGTGAGGGGAAGGTTTGGAACAGCAAAGGGATAAATCCCTTTGCAACCCAGCCCAGTGCTGCTGGAAGGGGCTGGCCACGAGCAGACGTTCCTCGGGCAGCCTTTTAGATGAAACTTCACCTGGGGAGGGAGGGAAATGGTTAAAAGCACCTCATTTATTTGGCCTGTCCGTGCAAGGCCTCACCTACACAAACACCGACAGCTTCGGGCAGCGCTCGTTCTTCTTTGGACAATAAAACCTAGAAGGGACCTGTTTTTCTCTCACGTGCCATAAATTNAACAGCTTCGGGCAGTGCTCGTTCTTCTTTGGACACTAAAACCTAGAAGGGACCTGCATCTGCCTCCAGCTCCTTTTTCTCTCACGTGCCATAAATTCCAGCACACATCCAAACACAAATCACCATTTCGCCTCTGCTTGCTGCAGCAACACCCTACCCAAACTCTGGAAAATGTGAGATTTGCTCGTGTTGAGCTCTCCTGGGATTTTTTTGTGGGTAATTTCTCCACCTGGCCCTTATGTTGGGTAATTGTAGGAGGCTGTTTTGGGGGTTTTTTTGATCATACAGGTACAGGTGACTGGAAGGAAATAAAGTGAGAGTCCTGTCTAGAGAACCTGCGAAACTTAAACTCCTTTGGGAGTTTTCAGGCATTGTTAAAGCCCTGATACGGATTAAAGAGACAAACCAGGGGTTTCTTTTAATATTTTTTTTTTCTAAAAACGTTATGGAAAAGTTTGCACGGCGTGTGAGACTTTTTAAATTCTGAGAGTCTGGTTATTGGTGAATCAGCTCCGAATTATTGCTGGTTCTTTGAAAAAAGAAAGGCTGCTCTAGGAATTTGTCATTATTCCACTCGATGTCTCCCTGACTTTTTTCCCCATTTAGATGATGAGTTTATAGGCACAGGGCTCTTCCTCAAATCCACAGACATTTTCTGGGAGCAGCAAGGATTAGACTGAGGTGCGAGCCCTGCTAAACCCAGCGCGTCCAAGCCAGAAAGGAATGAAAAGTCCGTCATAATCCCGCAAAAAAAATTACAATTTTACATTAAAAAACCTCGCCCGGGACTGGGTTTTAAAACGCAGAACACCTGCGAGGTTGTGCACAAACCCTCAGAGCTCCGCAGGGCTTGGGGAATGTTGCAAACGTCGCGTGAATGCCCCTGCTGCGGCGCCTAAATTAAGGTTATTGATCAGTGATGTAGCGGGTGTCGGCGCTAATGAGGGCAGCCCGCAGCAGCGTGGGCTCCAGGGAAAAGCTGGATTCGTCCCGGGCAGGAATTCTAATTGTATTTGGCAGGCGGAGCTTTGAGACCAGCGAATCCAGCGATAAGCTGGATTACTTTTCCCTTTAAAGAAAGCAGCTAATGCGGCTGCAAAGGAGCTTTCACTGCCAGCTTTGGCAAGGCTCCAACCTGCCTCAAAATTCGGGGTGTTTCGTGAACATAGTAGGTGATAACTCTTGATAAAGTGTTTGGGAAGGGTAAATTAAATATCAGAATCCCAGGAGCTGAGGAATGGCCATGGTAACTCAGGTCTGAGAACGGCAGCAGGAACAGAAGGGATTTTCTAAAAGTTGGTCCTGAATAAATGGAAAAAGATGAAGAACCATGTTGGATGTAAATTTTCTGTCTGTTTTTCACTTGAAGGTTCAGGATCCACTGTTTAAATAGCATAAAAGTGTATAACTAGCATGCAATAATATAAAAAGTGCAGGAACAAATGCAGCCTGTGCAACTGGAACCTCTTGTGCTCCCGCCCTGTCACCCCAGGGCCGTGTGTTCAGTCACACGTGGGACCTCCCAGTGCTGGAAACTTCCCCAGTTTTCATCAGTTTTGCAGTATTTGGCCCAGGAAGCAAAATATTTCCTCCCACTTCATTTCACAGGGGCAAAGAGAAATGGTTTTAGGGTGTTGTCTTCAACAGCCAAACTGCACAACAACCCAAGTGCCCCGTGAAGGTTTATACCCCAAAGGCAAATGGCATCGGTGCCCCGTGGAAATTTGCTTGGGAAATGCTTTGATTTTGACCTGGGGGATCCTTGACCCCAACGCCTGGAACCTTCCCCTTCCTCTGATCTTGTGGGTCAGTTTTAACTGAGTTTGGACTTTCCATGGTGAGTCCATGTGTACGAGTCGGAGACGGGCAAAGCCAAGAACTGATCGCGGGTTTTTGTTCAGTTTTAGCATGGATGCAGAATTAAAACTCGAGCAGACAGTGCCTAACGCAGTGCTGGCTGAACATCCCGTTTTCCTGCGGTGCATCATCTCCTGAGCCAGGTTTTAGGGCGTTAACATACGTTTTGGGGGATTTTTGTCTCACATTCCAAGGGCTCTGCTTCCCTCTAGTGGGTCCGCTTGGCAGTTCCCTTTTTTTATTTCTTTTTTAGATGCTGACAAACAGTCTTTGACAACTCATACTCTTTTTGGATGTTGCTATCCAAAGATACTTCCCAACCCTATTTATTCCATGCTTTCCTTAAGTTTCACCCTCTTCCTCCCGGGCTGGTTTCTTATTTCTGAAATAACGTGAATATCATCTGGTGTTAGGGAAGGGACTCCAAGCCTTTGTCAGACTGGTGCAGGGATAAATCGAAGGTTTTCTGGGTGGAAATGCTGCTTTTGAAATCAGGTAATAAGAGGTGAGGGCAGAGCCGGGGAGGCTGTCTGACATTCGGAGTGTGCAGAGGGTGTGGGTGCCTCTCGAGCGCTGACAGCTCCGGAGCGTGAAGCCATCTGCTCGTGCTTCAGTCTCAGTGTGAAAATGCCTGGGTTTGCAGAGATGTCTCCTTAAATCAGGTGCAATCTGTGCGGGGAGCCGGGCTGCGGGGTTTGCTTGGACGCTGTGGAGAAAACGAGGAAGAATCCAGCAGAACCTGGCTTAGCAACCCCCAGCAGAGACCCAGCCTGGCCTCTGACCACCGGTGCCTGTCTTCCAGCTTCCTGCTCTGCTTGGCTCTGCGAGGCTCAGACCGAATTCAAGAGAGTGGCCGAAGAAAACGTGACCCTGCCCTGCCACCACCGCCTGGGGCTGCTGGAGCAGGGCAGCCTGGACATCGAGTGGCTGCTGCACATCTCCGAGACGGTGCAGAAAGCGGTGGGTTTGCTGAGAAAGTCACTTTATTTCTGCCTTCACACCACCAGCCCTCGGTTTAACAGTGCTCCTGTGATGATCTTTGCAAGTTATTCTGATGACGAGGGCAGTGTTTGGAAAACAGAGCTGATTTAGAGAGATCTATAACGTGTAAAAGATATTTGATATCCACACATGTTGTGTTACAACGGAATTTTTTTTTAATGTGTAGTCAGTCTTCTTTAGATAAAGCTCAGAGGTGCCCTTCAGGCTTTCAAAATAACCTTGGATTTTGCAGGCCCAGTTTTCGAATCCTTGCTTTCAGTACAAAACACAGTAGTTCAGTCCTTTTAAAAATTAGGTTTGCAGTGACTGAAGTTAGCACAGCCAAACCCACAGACTGCTCTGATGTGCTGGGCCATAAACTGATGCCTATTTGGACACTTCTATAAATGCCCAGTGTAAACCTCCAGCAGAAATTCACTTTTTGTGCCATTCTCAGGGTAGAAACCCAGCTTTGCTTTCCCACCCTGCCCCAGGCTTCCTGCGTGACCCTCGACGAGTCACTTAACCGCGGCGTGCAGCTCCTGGAAACGCTTGGATTTGTTGTTCCACGTGAAAATAAAACGACAGCTCAGTGTGTGCTCTGCTCCTCAGGTGATCACCTACTCCGGGGGCCGTGTTTATGATGACCTGAACGAGGAGCAGAAGGGCCGTGTTTCCTTCACCTCCAACTTCCTCGCTGGGGACGCGTCCTTACAGATCGTCTCCCTGCAGTCCAGCGACGCAGGGAAGTACATCTGCAAGGTCAAAAACGCTGGGCAGTACGAATGGGCTCGCATCACCCTCAAGGTTGTAGGTGAGGACAGTTTATTGTTCTCCCAAAGGGGAAAAAAAAGAAATCCAGACTCACTTCCTGGGGAGAGATTCGTTTCAGCAGGGTATAAATACACAAAGACACCTCAAGATCGAGTTTCAGTGCCCAACTTTATACCTGCTTTTGCAATTTTTGTCAAAGGACAGGCCACAGGAAGAGCCTAAAGAACTGGTTTGAGGTAGGTGTGACCAAATGATCTCGATGATCTCATCACCCAAACCAGGCTGACATTCTATCTCGGCTGGCCATCACCCTGCCCAGGCCTCCTGCTGGGGACCGGCAGTTCATGTCCCAGTCCCCCAGCCTGATCCGAGCCAGTGGAGGTGACAAACCCTTCCCTGATTTCAGTGTATTGCTCAGCTTTTCACACACTCTGTGATCCCGTGGAAGAATCCTGCGGCCCGCCAGGAGCTGCGGGGAGAAGGAGGAACTGGAGAAGTGAAGGGAGGGAAAGATGTTCTCTAAATTGTGCCTGGAAGAGGAAGGCGGTGATAGAGCTCCACTGATGCAAGTGACCACGAGGCAAAATGCCACAGAGTGGCAGAAAGTCACTGCTGTGGCTGAGCCAGCCAGCCCCTCTGCGGGGCTGCAGCTAAACCCCTAAAAACCTTCTGCTGTGTGCCCAAGAGAAGCTGCAGTTGAAAGGAAAAGGCAGAAAGAAGGGGGGAATGAAGGGGGAAAGAAGGAAGGAAGAAAGGAGAAAGAAGGGGGGAAAGGAAGGGTTTTTAGTCCCCTAAAAACCATCACTGGTGTGATTCCTTAACACATTCCAGGGAAGGCAGCTCTCGGAAGCTGTTTAACTGCCAAAGGAAGGGTTTCCACTGAGTAAACTCCGCAGTGTTTGCATGACCTGTCTCCTGCTCCTTGTAGAGAAACCCTCCAAGCCCAAGTGCTGGCTGGAGGGGGAGATGCTGGAAGGGAAGGAGCTGTCCCTGCAGTGCCGCTCCGCCTCGGGCACTGCCCCCATCTCGTACCGCTGGCAGCGCATCAGCGAGGAGGACGAGAGAGCCGAGCCGCTCCCGCCCAACTCCAGAGTCAGTAAGTGGAGCGCTCCTTCCCTCGGAGCCCTGGGGTCACTGGGTGGCGGCGGCAGCGATGCTCCAACACTCCTCCCTCCGCTGCGGCTGCGCCCGGGGGGATGCTCCACCTTTCCCCCCTTCTTTCCCCCTTCTTCCTTCCTTCTTTCCCCCTTTGCATCGTTCTGGAGTCGATTTGACGCCGCAGATCAGTTTGTGCCTCTGTGCACTGCCCACAGCCGAAGTTTCTCGGGCCATTCGATTAATCCCAGTGGTGTTTTCCCCGTTTTCCAGACATTTCTAACCCCGGGCAGGTCCTGCTGAAGAACCTGACGGAGATGAGCAGGGGGCTGTACCAGTGCGTGGCCACCAACGAGGCGGGCCAGGAGAGCTGCGAGGTGCAGGTGACAGTGCAGCGTGAGTACCGCCCGGCCCCGTGTCCCCGCTCCACGCGGCTCTCCCACCTGGAAAACTCCGCGCTGCACCCTTGCCCTTTCGTACTTTAACCGCATGAAAATATAAATGTTATCTATTGCACTTCTGGTTCACACGGCAGCCCTCACCTAAAACGGGAACAGCATCAAAACCTGAGCCCAAATGATGGTTTTATCCCCTTAGATGGGCTTGGGTCTGTTAGAAGCTTTGATTTTCAGAACGATTCAGGAAATATAAGCAGGGGAAACAGGGAATTAGAGGTTCTTCTGGCCGGAGTGATTGCATGGGATGACTCTCAGGCATGAATTCTCTCTGGGGATATTCCATCACTCCAAATTCTGTATTGATTGCACTTGGGACAGCAAAACATCTAAAGGCAGTTGGGAAGGCTGACTGCGACACGGAATAATTTGCAGGACAAAAAGTAACTTTTGACATAGTTTGGTTTTAATCGGGATTTAGCCATTTGTGTCCCGAACAGCAAAGGTTAAAATCCCCTGATTAACCCCACCAAGGGCGTGTCAGCTCTCGGCAGAGTGTCCTTTTCATCTGCATACCAGGAAAAGGGTGGCGTTTATCACCTAAACCCAAACAATAGAGTTGAGCGGCTCTCCCAGCTGGAACTGCTGTGATAAGACTCCTGACAAAGAAGTCTCCTCTCGGAGATTCCATAGCTTTGGAATTTCTCTGCCCAGCCAAGCCTGAAATAACTGGAATATGGAATAAGGAAAACCGGTTTGCCTCAGGCATGTGAAGTAAAAGCGTCCAGGCAGCTTTTATGCCAATTGAACTGAATTGGTTTAAAACCTCACTTGGCTTTGCTAAACCCTCCGTAGGGACCGAGCCTTAAGGAAAGACTTTCAGCCAAGCCCAACCTAACCGCTTTTATCAGAAGAGGTTGTCATAAGCTATCAGCGAAGGGCCCATAATCCATGGGAAATGTTCTCTCATTATCTTGGCTGGTTTGGATGAAAGATGCCCTGCACAGGAAGGTCTTCCTTTCCTCCTTTGTCTACCTCAGCCAGGCCACTTCTCCACATTTGAAAAATTCGTTCTGGAAGTGGGTTGGAATCATTTACAGTAGAAGGGGGAAAAAAATCCTCACGGGGAAACATTTATAGAGCAAATAATGCCAAAGGAATTTGGCACCCCAGCACCTCTGGGGTGCTGCCTGGTGCCGTGTGTCACACTTGGGCTGTCCTGTCTTTGTATTTTCTGTGGGTCTGTGCTCTTACAAGGGGACTGTTCCTCCTTATTTCAACGCTGCCCCACAGCTGCGGGCACAGCACTCGTGGTTTCACCTTTCCAGAGGGGATCGCTTCGCTCGCTGCCAGCTCAGCCTTAGCTGAAGATAAACTGGTTCAGCTTCTGTGTGGAGACACACTTGAAAAAACAAACTACAGCGTTCCGAGTTATACCCGGTGCTGGGATTTGTAGCGTGGACTAGACTCTGACCACACCGACAAGGGTTCACCAATAAATTTGTTTTTTTGGACAACAGATGCACAAAATATCAGCATGATCGCCGGGGCAGTGTGCGGAGTGGTGGTGGGGCTCTCCCTCCTTCTCCTGGTGGTGAGGCTGACGATAAGGAGGAAAGAAAAGAAGAGATATGAGGAAGAGGAGGCACCGAATGAAATCAGGTAACGCCTTTTATTTAATCCCACCTCCCACACTCCCTTCTCGCAGTTTCACACGTCTTTGCGCCGCGGTTTTAAGTAACTATAAGTAGCTTTACGCGTCTTCAGAGGTTGCTCTAAAAAGCTTTTAAAGTCTCTGTGAAATATCACTGACAAATTTCTTGACTGTGAGAACCTTTGTGAAGACTTTCCAGAAAATTAGATTAAAGTCCCCCCTCCTCCACTTGGGCAAATTAGCACAGACTTCAACCAACTGTTTTCTCTCACATTTGCAATTCCGGTGTTTTGAAGCATTTGCATATTCTTTCATGGTGTTAAATTAAAGCTGCTTGTCCGTTGTGGTTCTGAGAGGGCTTGGGAGTGGTTTCCTTCCCTTTCCTTCTTTCTTTTCTCTTTTTTCTTTCTTTTATTTTTCTTTCCTTTCCCCTTCTTTCTCTTCTTCCCCCTTTCTTCCCCCCCTTTCCCCCTCTTGTTCCCTTCTTTTCCCCTTCTTTCTCTCTTCTTTCCCCCCTGTTCCACCTTCTTTCCCCCTTTTCCCTCTTCTTTCCCCTTCTTTTCCCCATCCTTTCCCCCTTTTCGCTCTTCTTTCTTTCTTCTTTCCCCCTTCTCTCCCCCTTTTTTCCTTTCACCTGCAGCTCCTATTGGGCACACCATGAAGCAGGCAGGTCCTCTGAGCCTTCCTTGAGCCTTTGGAACAACTGTTCCCCTGGATTTAGCTCCGGGTGAGCAATGCCCTGAGCAGCCCAGTGCGAGGGGCAGCGGGAGTACCGGGAATGCTGACTCCTGTTCCTGGAGCTCATCTGTTCCCTGCCTCGGGCCTGCCCCTGAACTCCCCTAAGCAGAGCTTGGGCTCCAGCCAGCCCGGCCTCAGCTCCCCAGGAAGGAAAGCGCTGGAAAGATCTATTTCCAGGAATGAGTCCGAGCTGCTGCTGCCCTCGAAGAAACAAACCCTTGATCCATCTTTGTGTCTATTTGCGCGGCTGCCTGGCCTCGTGTGACATCTCCGCACCACCAGGCACCTCCGTAATCCCTTCAGCTGCTCCTTACTCCCAGGCTGCCAGCACGAAGGCGGCCTCTGCTGATTTCTTCCCCTTTTCCCGTGTCCTTTGCTTTCTCATCTTGCCTTTTCAGTTTGAGCCTCACCCTCTTGTGTCACCCTTTCATGCCCGCCTGTTACATCCTCCCCCTCTTTCTCTCTTTCTGTCAGGACCCAGCTCTTGCGCTTCTTTCACTCCCCACAGGGGTGGTTTTAAGTGGAAGAACCGGTTTCAGGCAGTCTTGCCCCGGCCATTTGTCGTTCTGGCTGAGGATTACAGAGCAGGCAGCTCTACCTGCGCTGTCTGCTCCGGCACTCGGCGTTCACTGCACACACACAGAGCTGTTTGTGAGCATCGCGCTTATTCCAAACCCATTTACCAACGCTCTTCGGGGCAACGGGGGGTTTAGTCCACAGAGTTACACAGCACAGGGTTTGGACAACTTGCAGGATATAAACCGAGCGTTCCCGTTCTCTCCGTGTGGTGTTTGAGCCCTGTGTGTGTTCGCTCGCAGGGAAGATGCGGAGGCACCCAAGGCCCACCTCGTCAAGCCCAGCTCCTCCTCCTCCGGCTCCAGGAGCTCCCGCTCGGGCTCCTCCTCCACCAGGTCCACAGCCAACAGTGCCTCCCGCAGCCAGCGGACTTTGTCCACCGAAGCCACTCCCCACCTCACCCCTCCCCAGTACAGCCAGCGGCAGCCGGACAGGAAAGAGACGGAGCCAAAGAAAGTCGACTACAACAACCTGGTGAAGATGGGAGCGACGCCGGTGATGGTGCCCGCCCAGAGCCGGGCGTTCCAGACCGTGTGAGTGCCCAGCGAGCGTCCCCCGTCCGGAGCAAACACCTCACACACCACCAGCCACATAGCCATCGTTAGGGTAGCTAGTTCTCGTCCTGGTCAGCTTAGTCTTAATCACTTGGGATTATTCACACCACGAGAAGCCCTCCCACTCGATTCTTTCTGAACATCTTCCAGCACTGAGGTTCTGACACGGAATTTTCTTTTCATTGAAGAAAGATAACGTTGGAGGGGAAAGGGAGGTTCTTTTTAAGTTATCTCTTTTTTTTTTTTTTATTGAAGAAAATAAAGTTTGGGGGGGAAAGGGGGGTTTTTTTTAATTTTTTTTTTTTTTTTTTTTTTTTTTTTTTTGGAAAATGGAACACTGAGCATTTGAAACCCACGACAGCAAAGCGCTGTACGAGTGAAAAGAAGCCAAACCTCAGGATTTTTTAAAAGGGATCAACAGAGACTTAAAGATGCATAATATTCCGGAGAGGTTTTGTGAGGAGGGAGAAGTCTCTTGGACTGGTTTTGGAGAAGTTTCCTGAAGACGCATTGTCTTAAGTGAAGATTTTGAGGCTGAGGGTGCCCAGCCTCAAAGGGAACTGACAGGTGCTTCACATTTTTCACATTCAGTGAAATACTGGAGGCTGTAACTAAAGTGGAAACGAAAGAATCACTCCCCAAAGATGATGCAGTATTAAGGTGTCTGAACTAAACTCTGTACTAAAGAGAAAGGACCTTTTCTGTCAAGAAAACAGAGGTGCTTTAATTGCCAGAATAAACTTAACGATGCACCCAGAGATAGGGCCAGGAGCCTGACTCTGCTTTCATGGGCAGCACTGCAGAGCCACGGGAGCCCCACGGGAGGGGTGCCCGTGGCTAATGAGCCTTAGAGAGAGGAGAACTGGGCACTGAATCCAGCAGGGAGGCAGGGCCCCGAGCGGGGAGGGCCACCAATGTACCAAAAAGCCCGGATGGAGTGTTTGGAAGAGCTCTCGGTTATTGCCAGGTGGAGAATCGGCCAGGTTTGGGGGGAGCTGTGCTGGAGAAGCCTTATGGAAAGCTCTTCCCAAGACTGAACAAACAGCACTGCTGAGCTGACCCCCAGAGAAGGCCTGAAGGATTCCCTGACAGAGGAAGACACACCTGGGACAGGTAAACAAGCACAAAATGCTGCTCCCATTAGGAAATCTTTGTGTGAGTTGTCCCACTCCTACACCAAATGCTGGGCCACGTGCTAGAGCTGAGGCTGAAACCTTTAGCAAGGCTCTTTAAAAACTGCAAGAATTGTAAAAAATGTATTTTGTGAGCAAGCAGGATAGGTGTTTCCAAGGAATATGAAGTTAGGAAAGGGTGGGAGGTAGGGACAGATGCAGAGTTCTGTCATTGATATTTTCCTCTGAAGGACTTGGCTCTGACCACTGCTACACACAAGACACTGAGCTTGTAGGTTCTAGATTCCTGTATTCCTAGACTGGTGATTTTCTATTTAAAAAATGAGGGTATTTGGGTTTTTTCCCCCATTTGAGGGAGGGAAAGGGTTTCTCCAGTTTGCAGAAAGAGTCTACAGAAGATGGATGAGCACAGAAAAACCACAGGTCTATAATTCTTTCACTCCAGGACTGTCATTAATCTCCTTTTCTGACTGAGACCCAGAATTCTAATTTCTTTACTTGAGATCTTTGACAACCTGATCAAAGCCAAGCCCTGCTCGGGCTACTTCCACATGGGAAACAGTTTTCAAACTTGCCCTACACCATGTGAGAACTTCTCTTCCTAGGAGCAGCCACCCAAAATTCCATTGCTTTCTCTACCCCTTGGCAGGACAAATTACTGATGCCGAGCAGGGAGAACAATCCCAAGTCAGTTTTAAATAAGGCATGAGGTGCTTGACAAGCTGCTGCTCCCGTGACAGCTCCTGGTGGTGGATACTCTGTCATTTCACCCTGGGTGCTCCAGGAGCACACCCCGGGATCAGCTGTGTTCGAAGCAGCAGCTCTGGGTGTCTGTGATTCCTCTGCAGTTGCTCTTTCCCTGAGCCCTGAAGGCTCAGGCTCTGCAAAGCACTCCCAAGCCACTCCCGAGCTGGGAAAATCCCAAGAGCAAGAATAGGACGGCCAAACTTCCCAGCTTGTGGGTTCTTCTGTGGGTGCTCGTTGTGCTTAACGTTCCCTGCGCTGCTCCTGAGGATCCCCAGTCCCGCACAGAGGCCCAGGAGCGCTTTCCCCGTGCCTGAGCACCCAGCAGCTCCTCGCCACAAACCGAGGGGGACGATTCCGCCAGCTGAGCTGGCCACAGCCCGGCAGCCGAAGGCTCTGGGGTAGTTTTGAGTCACAGCCCAGACTGGTAATTAGCAGAGAGGAGGCTCTGCAGCCTGGAGGGAGGAGAATTTGCCCTGGCAGGCTTTCCCGGAGCCTTTGGGAATGAGCTGCAGGACACAGCAGCCCGGTCCTGCAGCAGAGAAGCCACTCCTGGCGCTGTGAGCTGTCCGATGGCACGGGCTGAGAGGTTTGGGAGCCTTGGGCAAGGTCAGTCAGAGGTGCAGTGGCTGAAGCCTGGTCTGGGGGATCGATCCTGGCTGCTCCGAGCCCTGTTGGCCTGGAATTTCCAAGCCCTGTCCAGGAATCTGCTTCCAGCCCACACATCAGGGATTCACAGGGAAGGGAAAAGTTCACCACCCAAAGGGAACGGGAGAAAGGGATCATTCCAAAGGTATTCTATTTCCCAAGCTCCAGATGGATCGGGAGCTGCACAAGGGAAGCAAATAAGCCAAACCCTGTTTTGTAAAATAGTGTATTAAAGCATTTACTGTCATATACCAGCTATTACTTGTGTGATTCAATGCCTACCATGTTATGTAGCTTTTTGTTTCTCAGCAGCTAAACTAAGCTTCCATCTCTGCTACCTGCTATGATTGGTGTACTTGTACTGTGTCTGAACAACTCAGAGGAAAGCAAATATTTATTATTGATTCCTTTGAATCAATGATTTCATAATTTTTTTTTTTTTGGTTGGTTGTTTTATAAATAAAGGTGCTGCAGCTGAAGTGCTGCAGCTCAACTCAACTCGTACCATTTTCTGTGCTGTGTTTCATGCTGTCAAGCTGAATCCGAGGGGAAAAAAAAGGATGGAGTTAAAAATACCATTTTTAAGCTAAGGAGGCCTGTGTGCATATTTGCATGGGAAGCGTGGGGAAGCTGGGCTTTCTTCCTGGGTATTTTTCAGTCTAAATTAGGCGACATTTCACCAGAGATGCGAAACCCTGGGTGCATGGAAGTAAACGTTGCCTCGCCTTCCAAGCGGCCATTTCACCTGGGATATTCTGGCCGAGGACGCAGGGGCTGGAAGCCAAGGTGGTAAATAAATAATGCCAGCACAACAACCCCCGGTGGCTTCATCCTCGCCCCGCTGTGACCTCAGTGCCGAACCAGCCCACGTGTTTGGCTTTCCTCATGAGCTCTGGGGTGAGGAGGAAACCTTGAGCTGTGTTCAGACAGTTCAGATCTCCTCTGCAGATAAAGCTCTGGAGCCAGCTCACGGGAGTCTCCAGCCAGGGAGCTGTGGGTGGGATTTAGGGTAGCTAAAGGTGCTGCTGGTTGGTTTCTCTCAGCCTTTTTTCCCCCCCAGGGTGTTTTGCAGAGATCTCCAGTCATCAGCAATCCTCCTCACTGAAATCTGGGAGCAAAAATTGCAACATAATTAGGCAGTATTTAAAACAGAACAGGGTGACAACACAGTGGTCTCACAGGTGTGTCCTGTCTGTCCCTAATTCAAGAGCAAACGCTGTTCCTGGTCCCACTGGAGTTGATGGCACTGAAAACCCTGATTAGGTGATACACGTCTTGAGAGGAGTTGTGCAGTTGCAGACTTTTGTACAGGGTCAGGATTTTGGGGTTATTTTTAACCCGGAGCAGTTTGTCCTGACACACTGAGAAAGGGGGGGAACCCCGTGGGAGAGGGGAGGGACAGCCTTGGAAATGTGTGATTTTCAAACTTCAGCAGATGCAAGTGTTGTATAAATAAGTGCTGCTGTTGTGAGCAGGAGGAATGCCTTTGATAATCTCCCTTCTCCTCCCAATTCTGTTTTAAACATTTAAAGGAGAAGCAGTGCTAGATCCTGAATATACTAAACTCACTCCCAAAAATAACGTTTCAATCCACAATTCGAAAAAAACTCCACGCTCAATACTTAAACCCGTCCCGCCTGCCAAGCCTTAATTTTTGTGATATGCAGTAAATGAGCTCCTTTTGTCCAGTTTAACAGCCTCTAATTTCTGATGTAATGAGTCATTTGCAAACTGCCCTCCTCCCTGCACTGACTCACTGCAGTTTCAGGCTGCCTCCCCTTGCTCTCAGCCTGCTCTGCGAAGTGTGGTTGCACATCTAAATGTCACTGTGGCATCCCAAGGTGCAGGTAGTGCTATTCTTAGGTCCTCCTCAGAATTCTGCCCATTTTGGGGCAGAAACAACCCCAAAAAACCACCCCAAAGGCAATCCCCTGGCGAACAGCGCGGCTCCCGTGGTGGATTCAGCGTGAGTTACGCTGAGGAGCATCTCTGGAGTAAGCTGGGAGCAGAATACCACAGCAGCCTGTACTCCGGAACAGGGTGGAGCGCGCTCTGTGCCGTGGTTTGTATGGAGTTGCCTTATCTTGGGAGGCACCGCCGGTGCTCCGTGACACAGAGCCCCTTCCCCTGTCCCGGCTTTAACCTTCTGCACCCAGATTCCAGCTCCAAACCCTGCCCTCGGACACCACCCCAAAGCCCCCAAAGCTCAGGTTCCAGCCCCGCGCGTGGCAGAGCAAGAACAGGATCCACACCGGTGCCTTCCCGTGGGTCCGGCACCTGTGCCGCCGGTGGCGCGGGGCCGGTGTTAGCGGGGCCGGTTTCGTGCTCCGGCAGCGGGTCACCAGCCGGGCCGGGTGGCCACGTCACGTCCCCTCGTTGAGGTCACCCAAAATTGCCGTGAAAAGCGATGCTGACGCCCTCGTCTCCGGATGTGGCTTGCACGCAGCAAGTTACCGCAGCCAAACACGAGGAAGGGGCTGAGGGATCTGTTCCTGTGTCCCTGTACTGGACTCCTAAGCGTTACAAGGAGCTTTTTTTATTCAAAGCCAACCCGGGAGCACCTGAAATGCCTTTTTGTGCAGTTTTTACCCCTTTAAATGGAAGTTCCTTTGCCTGTTTTCTCACCGTGCTGTGTCCCGCAGCCTGGCCAGGACTCGGTGTTTGTGTTCCCTGCTCCGAATGACTCCCTGGCTTTTCCGCTCGGCCTTTATTCCGTGCAAACACTGGATGCACTGGACGCAGGTCACAGCCCTGAGCGTGACCTCAGGTGATTCCCGACCTCTGCCCAGCTCCCCTCATCCCCAGGGACACCAAACGCCCACGGTTTCCCACCATTTCCCTCTCCGCGGAAATAAATCCGTGCTGTGAGCTGGATTATCCGTGCAGCGAGCAGCGACAGCACGCCAAGGGGCAACACCCTGTCCTTGGCTTGCCTTGGAGCTGCTGATGGATGGGAACATTCAGGATGGATTATAAAGCACTGAGATGCCGAGATGGCTTTTGCTCGGTGGAATAAGCAGTTCCAGTGTCTAAAAACACCACAAACACGGCTTTCCCGGGAGAGAAAGAGGGCGCGGGGGTAAACCTGGGAACGTTCCCTTGTCTTGCAGAAGGGAACATGGAGGATGCTGATTCTTGTACTTGGGAGATTTACCGAGCACACGCTGCGGGGAGCACTGGGAAAGCGCCAGGCAATGGCTGCGAGCATGAGAACGGGGAATGCCGCCATTCCTGAGGAGAAGGAGGGATCTCGGCAGGGACAGGGGGCTCAGGAGGCACGGGGGGAACCCCGAGGGCGCTGCCCAGGGCCGCCCCTCATGGCCCCACCAAGCCTNCCCCATTGCGAAATATGCAAACGAGCCCTCGGCGCGCTTGGCGGCGATTGGCTGTCGCGCCCGCCCTCTCCCCGAGACCCGCCCACAGCCCGTTTCGTCACGGGCAACGCGGGCTCTGATTGGTCGAGGCGCGCGGAAAGCCGCGCCCGCCGCGGGGCTTGGGGGGGCGCGGGGAAAGCGCATGAAGGTTCGAGAACGCGGGGCCGGCCGGCGCGCAACGCCCCCTTCCGGCGCGCGTCACGCACGGCGCGGGCCAATCATTGCCGGGCGGGAGGGCGGGAGCAGCGCGCTGATTGGTCAGAGCTGTGCGGGGGAGGCGTGGCCTTCTGGAAGGTTCTGGGCTGGTATAAAAAAGCGGCGCGGCGGGCGCGGGGCATTGAGCGAGCCGGAGCTGAGCTGAGCCCCTGCATTGTGTGTGAACAAGAGACAGGGCCGGACTGCGGGTAATGGGGCTGGGGGAGGGCACCATGCGGTACGGGAAGGGCGTGGGGGGGACGTAGCTGCCTTGCAGTGGCGTAGGGAAGGTGGCGGAGGCAGCTTTGGGGCGGCCTGGGAACCGTGCGGGACCCTCCCGGGTGCTTTTGTGTCCTGAGGGAGCGTTTCGCTGTGGGGATGGGGAGGGAATGGCAAGTACAAAGCCGTGTTTCGCCGCTGCGGTGGTTTGGGGTTTTTTTTTGTTTTTTTTTTTGTTCCGGCGTATGTATATTTGTGTCCTAAATCTGGTCTGCCGCGGGAGGAGGGGCGGAGCGGAGCGGGGACTCTCCTTTCTCCCCCTGCCCCCATTGGTTTCTGCTGAGACGGGGGAGGGGAAAAGAGGGGAGGGCTCTAGGAGACGCAGCGTCCATCTTGCCTCCCTGGTGGGCGGCCCGGGGCGGTGCCGGGGCACAGCGGGGGCTGCAGTGCCCGGCGGTGAGGAGGGAAGAAGCTGCGTGGGTAGAGAACGGCCACGTTGCGATGTGGGGGTGGGGGGGTGGTGGCTCGGAGGGGGGGTCGGTGTCGCACGGGGCTGGGGCTATGCCAGCACACGCGGCCCGCCCGGCGGCGACTCAATTTCCCGGCAGCCCCCGGACACGCCCCGCAGTCGCCATCACGTTGCGCGGGAGGCGCGGTGCACACTGGGACTTGGAGTCCCGCGCCACGTGGTGCGAAGGGGACGCCAAGCGGCCGGGGCGGGGAATGCGCCCGGCGTGCGCTGCTGAGGCCACGTGGGATAACGGGGCTGGGATTCCAGGGATCATCCGGAATTCCCAGAGCGGTTTAGGCGGAGAGGGATCCAGTTACAACCCCTTTACAATGGGACACCTTCCACTAGACCAGGTCGCTCCCAGCCCCATTCAGCCTTAAACATTTAAAGCATGGGTTAGCCACAATTTCTCTAGCCAAGCTATGCCAGCTTCACTTTTAACTAAATTATTCTTATTTTTCTCTTCTTTTCAGACAAGATGTCGAAGGGACCAGCTGTCGGGATTGATCTTGGCACCACCTATTCCTGTGTTGGCGTTTTCCAGCATGGGAAGGTGGAGATCATTGCCAATGACCAGGGAAACCGCACCACGCCGAGCTACGTGGCCTTCACAGACACAGAGAGGCTCATCGGTGATGCTGCCAAGAACCAGGTGGCCATGAACCCAACCAACACAGTCTTTGGTAAGGCTGCAGGACTTAGTAGTGATTAAAGAGATTTTCCTTGGTTATAAGAATTACTAACAGCAAGGCTTAAGCTTTCTCGTAGAAATTAAAGCACCTAAGTTGTTTCTAACCTGAACACAATTGTGCTATTCGAAGTTTAGGTTTATTAGATACAGGGAAAGTATTTGCCCTGTAGTGGGTTTTTCTGGGCAGTCAGTCATGAATAGCCTTAATGAGGTGTCTCAAGCTGGTTTATGGCACAGCATTTGCAGTATTTTAGAGGTGATAGCACTGAGTTTTTGCATTTCAAAGAGGTGAAACTTAGTCTCTGCACCTGAGTCTTGAAAAGGCAGCAGTAATATATTATTTGGTTAATGATAGTGGTCCAGGATTTTCTACATTGTTAATAAAAATTCACATTTTTAATTGAGAATGAGCATTACTAATGTGTTTGAACCATCTTCCCCAGATGCGAAACGGTTGATTGGGCGCAGATTCGATGACTCTGTGGTGCAGTCTGACATGAAGCACTGGCCCTTCACTGTGGTGAACGACGCTGGCAGACCTAAGGTGCAGGTCGAGTACAAAGGCGAGACAAAGAGTTTCTACCCAGAAGAAATCTCTTCCATGGTTTTAACCAAAATGAAGGAAATTGCAGAAGCATATCTTGGAAAGGTGAGTCTGGGATCACAGTGAGATGTGATTAATAATTCCCTCTTGAGTATTTAACGCCCATAACTGAGCTGTTTGCTCTGTTTGCAGACTGTTACCAATGCAGTAGTGACTGTCCCAGCCTATTTCAACGACTCCCAGCGCCAGGCTACAAAAGATGCTGGAACCATTGCAGGCCTCAACGTCCTGCGAATCATCAATGAGCCCACAGCGGCTGCCATTGCCTATGGGCTGGACAAGAAGGTACGGAGGGGTTGCTGTGTCTGGCCAGTGAGCAAACTGTTACACAGTAGTAGGAAGAAGTGAGTTGAGTAATGAAAATCTGTGTCTTCACTAGGTTGGTGCTGAAAGGAACGTCCTCATCTTCGACCTGGGCGGCGGCACCTTCGATGTGTCCATCCTGACCATCGAAGATGGCATCTTTGAGGTGAAATCCACGGCAGGGGACACCCACCTGGGTGGGGAGGACTTCGACAACCGCATGGTGAACCACTTCATCGCCGAGTTCAAGCGCAAGCACAAGAAGGACATCAGCGAGAACAAGCGCGCCGTGCGCCGCCTGCGCACCGCCTGCGAGCGCGCCAAGCGCACCCTGTCCTCCTCCACCCAGGCCAGCATCGAGATCGACTCCCTCTACGAGGGCATCGACTTCTACACCTCCATCACCAGGGCTCGCTTCGAGGAGCTCAACGCCGACCTGTTCCGCGGCACCCTGGACCCCGTGGAGAAGGCGCTGAGGGACGCCAAGCTGGACAAGTCGCAGATCCACGACATCGTGCTGGTGGGAGGCTCCACACGCATCCCAAAGATCCAGAAACTGCTGCAGGACTTCTTCAACGGCAAAGAGCTCAACAAGAGCATCAACCCTGATGAGGCTGTGGCGTATGGGGCAGGTAATTAATCACTCACACTCTGCAGCTCTTGGTGGTGTAAACTGGTGTAGGCCCTGGGTTTTCCACCTGAATCACTAAAGCTTTCCAAAGCTGTAGGAATTACCCTTGGACTTGCAATGATGAATCAGATTCCAAAGCCATTCGTAGTTTCCACCAGAAGTCGAAAGACTTGTGATGGTCCAAGTACCTTCCTTGGATGTCTGAGCGAGCCAAGTGCATCATGACAGTCTGCAGAGTGTTTGTTGCAGGGTTTTTAATGCTCTGTCTCTCCCCCCAGCTGTGCAGGCTGCTATCCTGTCTGGAGACAAGTCTGAGAACGTGCAGGACCTGCTGCTGCTTGATGTGACTCCCCTGTCCCTGGGTATTGAGACAGCTGGAGGGGTCATGACGGTCCTGATCAAGCGCAACACCACCATCCCCACCAAGCAGACCCAGACCTTCACAACTTACTCTGACAACCAGCCCGGGGTGCTGATCCAGGTAAGCAGAGAGCTCTGGGCTTTGCTGGGATTGTGCTGCTGAGTAGTGTTCTGTCCTTGAGGTCAGGAAATTCCTGGTTGCTGTGATGAAAGTGACTCCAAAGCCATTCGTAGTTTCCACCAGAAGTCGAAAGACTGGTGTTGGTCCAAGTACCTTCCTTGGATGTCTGAGCGACCACATCCCTTCAGGATAATAAATAAATAAATAACCCATTACAGTGTTAATGACATAATTGGGTGGTTTCTCTCTGTAGGTCTATGAAGGAGAACGTGCTATGACTAAGGACAACAACTTGCTGGGCAAGTTTGAGCTGACTGGCATTCCCCCTGCTCCCAGAGGGGTCCCTCAGATCGAAGTCACCTTCGATATCGATGCCAACGGCATCCTGAACGTGTCTGCTGTGGATAAGAGCACTGGCAAGGAGAACAAGATCACCATCACAAATGACAAGGGTAAGGATCCACTGTCCTTGAGGGTGGGACACTGGATAGGGCGTAAAAAATGGCCTTGTCAAGCTCTGCCTCCTGTTTTAATCAGAACTTGGCTGTAACTGGCATTTTCACATGGATTTACAGCTTTGGGCATTCATTTCTTAGTGCAGTCATTTCTAAGAAAGCACATTCTGGGTCTCTTCTGCCCCCCCAAACTTGAAGTGTGTAATTTTTGGGAATTTGTGATCCTTCCCTAAAAAGGACCGAGTCCAAACTCATGATTTGTTCTCTGCAGGCCGACTGAGCAAGGAGGACATTGAGAGGATGGTGCAGGAGGCAGAGAAGTACAAGGCAGAGGATGAGAAGCAGCGGGATAAGGTGTCCTCCAAGAATTCCCTGGAGTCCTACGCCTTCAACATGAAAGCCACTGTGGAAGACGAGAAGCTCCAGGGCAAGATCTCCGATGAGGACAAGCAGAAAATCCTGGACAAATGCAATGAGATCATCAACTGGCTGGACAAGAACCAGGTATGTCAGATTCCGTGTTCAGTTCCCAGTGCCTGGCTGAGCTACAGGGAAAGGTCAGGATGGAGGAGAAGCCCTGGTTGCTGTGATGAAAGAGATTCCAAAGCCATTCGTAGTTTCCACCAGAAGTCGAAAGACTGGTGTTGGTCCAAGTACCTTCCTTGGATGTCTGAGCGACCACAGCTTGGGAGCACAAATAGTTTCCAATCCCTCCTGTTCCCAGCTGGCTTTCTTCCGGGAATGTGTTAAGAGAAGGTCCTGCTGCTCCAGGAGCAGTGTGAGATGTTAAACCAAGCAGAAATAAATCTTGCTTCTAGAAATGCAAGTGTGGGCTTGGTGGGGCTAAACCAGCCCAGGTCCTTGGAATGCGTAATCCGGGTGCTGGTTCTTTGCTGGGCTGTGTCCACCAGGGCCAGCAGCAGCACCTGAGCTCTTCTCTCTCTTGCAGACGGCCGAGAAGGAGGAGTTTGAGCACCAGCAGAAGGAGCTGGAGAAGGTTTGCAACCCCATCATCACCAAGCTGTACCAGAGCGCAGGAGGGATGCCCGGTGGGATGCCCGGAGGATTCCCTGGGGGTGGAGCTCCTCCCTCCGGGGGAGCCTCCTCTGGCCCAACCATCGAGGAGGTGGACTAAGGACACTGGGAAATGCATTCCACTAGCAGTTAGTGTTGGAGGAGACCCCTGGGTTGGGGGTTGGAGTGAAGGACCCAAACCTGTAGGCACATCTGGGTTTATTTTGCCAGATTTAAAAACTCCATAACTGAGCTGCTGTAAAAAGACTTAAGAAAAAGAAATAAAAACGAAACAAAACATTTTCTGGGCATTTTAAATACTTGAAAACGTGCACAGGTGGGAGATGATACCATTGCACTTTACAGTACTGTAAATGAGTGGAAATGCAATTCATGTCCTAAAGAATAAAAACTATTTAATGGGCATCACCCTGTCTCTGCTTTCACTTGTTTGTACCAGCTGACCAGCGGGAATAAAGGGAAAATAACCTAAATCCAGCTAATTACTGCTTCACTGAGCATGAACCAGGTGGGTGCTGCAGGGGGAAAAGAGGTTGGAACTAGCATTGAGCATTTTAGGGTCTGGATGGATTTTTGGGAGATCTTTTGGCTGGTAATTATCAGGCTGAGGCAGGAAATGGCATCTTCCAAGAGAAAACTGAATATTTGCAGGAAAGTTCAGTGGTAACTGGATTTGGAGAATTTGCTGGCTGGGGCAGTGGCTCTGGGTGGCTTTTTGAGTTTTATGAAGGCACTGCCCTGTATATAAATACATATTTCTGTGGTACCAGTGGAGTACCAATCCATGGAATTCTGGAATTCCTAGAACAGGATCAGGTGGATGGAATGTGGGACAGATGCTCCAGGAAATATTTCAGGTTAGAGGCACTGTCAAGTGACCGATATGGGGCATCACCCACCTCCAAAGAAATGTTTCCCCTTGAGCCCTTCCCGTGAATCCTGCCCCAGGATCCCAGGAGAAATCCCCCTCCATGAGGGCAAACCCTGACCCCTCGATTTCCAGCTGCTTCACATCATTGTTGGGTTGTAGTGCCAGAGCAGGGTGTGGTACCTGAGACAGAGCAGATTATTTGGATAAAGTGAAAACTAAAAGCAAAGCAATCCTGGAATTCTTCTGCCCCTTCCTTTCACAGGCACGGGTTCAGCCATTCCTAGGAAAGCTGGGATCCATCACCAAAATTCCTCTCTCCCCTTGCTCCTCCTTCCCGACTCCCTACCCACCATCAGCCCCACCGCGGTCTGGGATGTCCCTGGGCTGAGCTGAGGTCAAAATCATCCCTGAGTGCTCATCCCTGTGTTATCCCAAACCCCAAACAGCCCTGGCCAAGCCTCTGGGGAGAAACTCCCCTGTCCCAGCCCCGGGCAGGTGCCCTTGGCTTAGGCCAGACTGGCAGGGCTGTCCCTCAGCCTCCCCATGCTGCCCGTGCATGGCCAGCCTTCAGAACTTCCTAATAATCAGGGAGTCACCAAAACATAATTAATCACGCAAACCAGAGGGAAAGTGGCAGGGTATAAACAGATTTTAGGTTGGGGACCCTGCTGGCACTGCTGGTGCTGGGCCACCAGATAGCAGCACCTGACCATGGAATGGCAGAGAGGCCCCTTTTTGGGTTGCCAAAGAAAAGGAGAAGCTTTTGCAGTTTCTTGAAGAAAAACAGTTTATTGGGGTTAAGCAGCTTGTGTTTGGTGAGTGAACCCAGTTTTATAAATAATCTGCAGTGGCCTTAAGGACAATTAACCAAGCTGTGCTGCTTTTTCCTACCGTGGAGAAGAGGGAACTCCTTAACCCCCAGCAAGTGCAAAGGTGCTGTTTAACTCTTCCAAACAGTCCTTAAAAACCCATTCAGATAAAAAAAAAGACTAAAAACCCCTGAGGAAAGGTGAGAGCTGTGTGTGCAGGGGTGGGTGTAAGGAAAGGCACGGGTGGAGGCTGAGGTTGGACATTTTCATTTCTGGAGGGATTTAAAGGCAAAACGGGGCTGAGGCAGGAGTGCAGCTGCCACTGCTGAGCCTCGGTGCCACTCTCCTGTCCCTGCTCAAGTCCCTGTTTTTCCATCACCCCACTGCCTCCAGGCTTTTTTGTTCCAGCTGAAAGCCGGGAGCGTTTGCTGGGGGAGCAGTCAATGCAGAGGTCCTGGGGCCTGGGAAAAGCCAGGATTAATGGGTTTGTGCCTTTGAGCCAAGCCAGCAGCAGATCAGGGCTTTCCCTGCCAGCCAGGACTGTCCAGAGCCTTTGGGAAGTGGGGCTGGGATCCGAGGGATGACACAGCCCGTGGAGAGGGGGCTTGTGATGGGCTGCTCCATGAGCCTCGGCAGAGAATAACTGAAATAAAGCATTTTTCTGGGCACGTCCACACGTGTTTCACGGATTTTGGGGGATTATCCAACATTTAAAAGCACCAGCAGGGCACCTAAGCCTGGAACCTGGGGGCGAGGTGTGGATTTACTCACACCGCTGCCTTTAGTCAGCACACACGGGCACTCAGCACCCTCCTCCTCCTCCTCCCTGCCCTTCTTCCACTCTCCCTCGCCATCATCATCCCTTTCCTGCTGATTTTCCACCGATGCCCACCTCTCTCCCTGGGAATGATTTCCCCCTGGGCAGCAGGACTTATTTCAGTCATCAAATCTCCCCGCAATCTTTACACATGAAATATTTAGCCCGGCCCCAGCGAAGCACACAGAGTGTTAACGTGCCACAAGCTGCCTGCAGACAGCATTAGGCTGTAATTTGAAAGTGAGTGAAGTGATAATGCCACGCTCCCTGCTTCTGTGAGCCTGCATTAATGCAGCCTCTGCCAGCACCAGGCATCGACAGCGCATCGACTGCCACTAATAGTGCGAGGGAGGGCGGCGAAATTGGGGCTGACGCAGGAAATGAAGGGTATTGACCAGCCCACTGCAGTGCCACAGTGGCCTTTAATCTATTACTGCCCTTGATGGGGGTGTTTTAATGCAACTTTAGTGTCGATCACATTTATAGTCCCCGCTCTGCCTGCTGGGGAGCACTGGGAGGGCGGCAGGACTCGGGTCAGGCTGTTGCTCAGAGCTCATAGGTATTGATCGTGGCCAGGCTCTGGAGTCTGGGTTATAATTATTTCATTAAACCGTTTAATGGTTATCAAATATGAACCCCACTCCTGTTCCATTTAGGAATTGTTGCAATTGCTAATCCATGTCAAGCTTATTTTACTTAAATTGGCTGATGCTCCCAAGGGCTCGCTGTGCCCCTCCCTGTGGATTGATCCCGGGAGAGCCCCTCTCACGTGGCACAGGGATTTGGAGCTGTATCTGAGTGATCCTGAATTAAAATTCATCCCAAATAAGGACAGGACACCCAGGTCCCCTCTCTGAGCTGCTTTTGCCGTGGTGGGGTCACGGTGCAGGAGAAGCTCAGTCTCTTTCCTTACACCAGGACCTGCAGGAACGGTGTGGAGCGGAGTCAGGGGAGGCTTAGGCTGGATTTTAGGGAAAGGTTCTTCCCCCAGAGGCTGCTGGGCACCGCCCAGGCTCCCCAGGCACGGCCCCAAGGCTGCCGGAGCTCCAGGAGCGTTTGGACACTGTGGGATTGTTGGGGTGTCCATGCAGGGCCAGGAGTGGGACTCAATGATCCTTGTGGGTCCCTTCCAACCCAGGATATTCCATGGTTCTTTTGGAATCCATTCTGTGCCTCAGTTTCCCGTCTGACCTGTGGAGTTGCTTTTTTCTCGCTCACTTGGGGTTTAGGGATGAAAAGGGCCAATTATGAGCAAAATCTTCCTCTTACTCAGACAGGCTGTTCATGCCCGTGGAGGAGGGAGAAAATTCCCCTTCCAAAGTGTTCTCAAATCCTTTACGAAAATAAAAACAATTCTGTTGTTTTTCCTGTAGAACCAGACCATGGCTGCATCCCAAATGTTTGAGGCAGCCTTTGGAGCACGGCAGGAAAAACATCGGCTGCTGCTGCAGCCTGGCAAGGAGCTTTTCCCTCTGCCCAAGGTGTGTTATTCTCCCCATGGGCACCTTGTACTGGCACAAATCGGGGGATTTTGGGGCGCTCCTCTTGGTTCCTCACCCTCTAGAGGTGCAAGAGCTCTGCCAGGCACAACCTCTGTGGGCTTTGGGCTTGGTTTTTTCTGTTAGAGTGGGCCAAGTCCTCTGAATTCCTCTTCATTTCACTTTTCCTCCTCGTGAGTGGCACTTTAAGGCAGGGTTTAATTCCTGGAACCGGAAAATCCCAGAGGAACTGTGGGAATCCCAGGGACTCTCATCAGCTGCCCCAGGGCACCCTCCCGCCCTCTCTCCCACCCCGAATCGCACCGATGGACAAAAACCGGATGAGCGCGGGTCCGGGCAGCCTTTGGAACGCATTTATATTCCGGATCCATTGGAAACCCGTATTCGTTGGCACCTTTCCATTAAAAGCCTGGATACTCTGGAAAAAGCTACATCTTAATCTGCACAAAGTGATTCCTGTTTCTGTGCGGTTCCTGCAGAGTCCTTTATCAGTATTCTGTGCTGCCTCCTGGCAGCTGCTCATTTGCTGTTGCCTCAACCTGTGCTGACCTCATTTTCTCTCACAGAGCAGCGAAGGATTTGGTAAAAATTAGTTATATTAGAGGCTCCCGATCCAGCCAGTTTATTTGTGATATGACAAATATTTCAGCCATTAGGATCTTTCCATCTCTTAGCGGCTTAAATGCACTCACTTATATTCCAAATCACTGCTTAATTTAAAAGCCTATTTGTGCAGATTGTCGCAGGCAGGGAGGAAACCTGCGGAACGCTCACCCCTTCAAACGGGGCTGCGCAGAGCCCGAGCGGGGCCCGGGATTGGATCCCCGCACTCCATAACTTCACACTCCCGCTAATCACTCCGGGCGCGCCGCGAGCACAGCAATTCCACGGAGGAAGGGCGGGAGTGGCGCTGGGAATGCGGGGCTGGGTGGCTGCTGCCTCCCCTCCCTCCCCCCTCTCCCCCGCTCCCGCCGCCGCTGGCTGTGCCTCAGTTTCCCCTGCCGCCCTGCCGGGGTTTTGGGAGCCAGGCGGGTTTGGGAATGAGGCCGGGAGTCACTGCGGGGTTAGGGAAGGGCAGGAGGGCTTCAAACCTGAGAGCAGACAGGAAATCATGGAACGGTTTGGGTTGGAAGGGACCTTAAAGCCCATCCAGTGCCACCCCTGCCATGGGCAGGGACCTTCCCCTAGCCCAGGCTGCTCCAAGCCCCGTCCAACCTGGCCTTGGGCACTTCCAGGGAAGCGTTTTGATTCTTGGGGGATGTTTCCGTGTTTCCCAGGTCCCAAACACTGCCATAAAATGAAAAACCTCCCTGGCCTCTCAGCCCCGCAGTTCAGGGAGGGAGGGAAGGGCTGGAGCCCAGGGAAGATGCCGGGATCACCCCTTGCTGCTGCGCCTCCTTGAACTCCCCCTAACACCCAGCCAGCCCAGTGCTCCAGGCTCTTTTCCCACTCCCAGGAGGCTCCAACGCTTCCTTTAGAGGCTTGTACATTTTTTTTTTTGCTGGAGATAACATCAGGATGTCACGCCAGGGCTGCTTTAAGGAACAGGCAAAGATCCCAGTGAAATCCCAGGAGCTGCTGTGTGGTGGTGGCCGGCTCCACCAGGCTCTCCTTGTTCTCTCCCTCTCTGCATCCCCTGGGGAGCTTCTCAGTGCTCCTTTGAGGGGTTTTTTTCCACCCGAAGCTGGGAAGCAAGTGCAAGTTTTGTGGTTTTCTGCCTCTTCTTCCCCCCCAGAGCTCAGCTGTTGGGATGAGACACGCCAGGCTTTTTCCTCAGAACTTCAGGAGCTGAGACACAAAGGCTGGAGTTGATTTTTGGGGAATAAAGGATGCACGGCTTAACCCAGTAAATCTCTGCCTCTGGAATTCTGTAGGGGAAGCAGCTCCAAGCCTTTACCTGGGGCCCGTGTGTTATTCCTGCCCCTGGTTTTCCCTCACCTCCTCCCAGGTGGGCAGCTGGAGTTCCTGAACCACACCTTGCAGGGCAGAGAGAGCTGGATTTGGATTTGGATTGCACAGCATTGGGAAGACAAGAAATTCACCAGCTCAGAGAGACAATGGCCAAAATATCATTTCCTTTGAGGGAAGGCTTTGTGCTCGTGGAATTTGTCCCTCATTGCCTGCTCCTGGTAATTCTGCAGAGCATCTTTAGGGCTGTGAAACAGTAAGAAAAGGAATTTGGACGTAAAGCTCTTGGAATTTTACTGCTTTTGATGGTGTCAGCTGGGATGTTTGAGCACAAATTTAAGCATGAAACAGCTCTAAAGAAGTTTTACAGTAGGTTACGGCAGAGGATCCTGACTAAAAATAATTCTCCTTGATAAATTTTCCTGCGCCTTTCACCGTGAAGGAGCCGTGATGGAGACACATTTAATTGCTGGGAAAAGCCTCCCGAACCAGAGCGAGCTGTAATTCTTGCTCAGCTTCGCTCCTCAACTCGCGAGGCTCTGGGAGTTCAGATGCTGATGGAAGTGGATCGATTTTCCCCGATATTGAATGCTTCCTAAAAACAAAACAAAACAAAAAAAAAAAAAAATAAAACCTCCTCCACAAAAAAACCCCCAACCCACCTCCCGGGCTGCAAGTCCCATGGTTCCAATTAAAATCACCTGTTAACTTAAAAAGGTCTCTTTTTAAAAAGGCTTTAAAAGATTTTCATTTAATTGATTCCATGTAAAATGCCCTTTACAATTACCACTATAAACTACTTGTTTCCCACTGAGTAAGACCCAATTTGAGATGTTTATCAAGACTTTGCACTCTTTCCACTCTCCATACTGAGTTCTTAAATTCCTTATTGACAGCTTGCATCTGTCAGCGAGGGATATTTTTAGTTTGTGGCAAGAAAGCTTTTAAAAGGTTGTAATGGCTTGATTTTGTGGTCTCTGTAGCCTCAAGAAATAAATCAGCTCTGAATGGCCTCGGAAGTGCTGGGTGCCCCTGGGTTCAGAGCAGGAAAATGCCAGGATTTAACAAATTTCTCAGTATTTCCATTAAGGTTTGGTGCAAAGATCTCACCCCCCCTCTCAGTTTTCTTTAATTTTTACCTCTTACCATGAATTTCTTCACAATTAATGAACCTTGTGGCACTGATTGGGTCCTCCTCAAGTCTCTGGCTTTGGCTGTGGGGCTTATTTAGAACTTTGGGGCTGGGGCTGGGCTTTGCTGATCCCTGTGGGTGCCTTCCAACCCAGGATATTCCATGGTTTGTCCCCAAACGCTGATGATCCCCACAATTCCACCGGGGTGAGTTTGCTGTATAAAACCAATTTATTTGACCCCACTGGCTCTCTCCCTTGCGCAGATTTAATTCCATTTTTTTTCAGCAAGAAAAGGGTCACAAAGGATCCAAAAATCAAAGCCCAACTCGTTGGGTGCTTGGAGGAGGCGAGGGAGGGTTTTAGTCTGGGAAGTTTCCTTTGGGGAAAGGCGGCTCCCTGCTCCTCTCTCTTCTCCCGGGGAAAGAAGAATTCTCCAACTCTCCACCCCAGGAGGGTTGAAATCTTGCACTGCTTCGAGGAATCCAACCATCCCTGCAGCCCCAGCTCCCAGAGCCTGTGAAATACGACTGTTCTAGCAGGAAAAAACCCCTTTTCCTGCAGTTTTACACCCTCAGGTTTCCTGCAGAGGCAGGGCCCAGGGAGGGAAGGGTCTCTCTGCAGAGGGATCTCCACCTGCTGCCTCCAGGGAGCCGCTGCCAACTGGGCTTTTCCCAGGAAAACCAGCAGCTCCTGGGGATTTGCCAGTCCTTCAGGCACCGAAAGGAAAGAGATTTTTCTCCCCTGGCGGTCAGCGTGGATGGAATTGAGCAAATGTCAGTCCGGGAGAGGTTTTTTCCCTTGTAACCCATTTGTGTCTCCATTAAAGGAGAAGGAAAGCGCTTCCCTCCGGCTCCCTGAGCTCCCGCACCTCGTGCGACCTCCCCAGCAGACAAAAATGAAGCACAGCCACAGCTCCCCTCCCAAAACAGGGGCTGCCACCTCCTGCAGTTTGCTCTGCCTGCATTTCAGCCTTTCTCCAACATCTTTTTTGGGGGAAAAAAAGGCCATTTTTGTGCTGCTCAGCAGCGACGCCACCATTTCTCTTTAATAAAACACATTTGAGTGCGCTTAAACCCAGCCCAGCTCTCTGACCCGGGCTTGCTGCTGATAAAAGCCCCTCATAAATTACCAAAACCCCTCCTAAATTACCCCAATTACGAGCACAGAGTTTGTTTCCACACTTTAAATTCAAATTCTACCCAGACCAAGAGAGAGAGAACCTCAGAGCCCCGGACTAATCACAAACCACAACAGGTTAAAGTGTCCGGCACCAAGGCGATAAATATGGGCATAATTATGGGGTTATTGTAGGAGCTTAATTAGGAGAGCTGTAATTAGCCTATTTTTCCCAATTTTCATTGAGCAGCTAACAAAAATCAAATGGAAAATATTTTAATTTACGAGGCATTCTCAACGAAGGGGTACTAGAGGAGATTTAATTACTCATTGATAACTACGGGGTGGGGAAATCACCTCCTTTGTGCCAGTAGTGGTGAAAAGTGAGGCTGTCAGCCAGAAAATAAACACCCAGCATGGTGTTTATTTACCCTGGATTTAGGTGTCAGTCCATGAAGAAATCTGGGAGTCCTCACCTTCGCTTTGGTGAGGTTTAATTGGCAAACTTGAATTTGTAAACTTTGATTTTCCTTTTTTTTTTTTTTTTGAGAGAGGGAGTGCTGGGCACTGTCTAGGAGAGCCTGGGGTCCCCAAGCACCCCAAATTTCCTGCTTTTTGGTCCCCAAGCACCCCAAATTTGCTGCTTTTTGCTGCCTGCAGCTGCTCAGTGGTCAGGGGCTGTTTCAGGAACATCGGAGTGGGTTTAAACACCAGGGCTTGGAGCTGAGCTTTGCTCTTCCCAGCATCCTTACAAAGGAAAAAGGGAGAGAACCGGCGAGGTTGAGAGGCAGGTTCCGGGTGTGGGTTTGTCAGGGAGAGGAGCAGCTTTTAATTCAGGTGCCTGGGGTCTAATTAAGTCTTTCTGCTGCTGATATTTGAAATATTTGTGCTGTCAGAGCCTCCTTGAAGCTGCCAGGGGCTGCTGGGGCCTGGAAAAGCCTCCCACTGCCTCCCGTGGGATCCCCAGCCTCCAGCCGAGGAAAAAACCTGCAGAAACGCTCATTTTCCTTAAAGTTAAACAAAATGCCCAAGTCCCTGACCCCTGCCGGTGTGGTGGCAGCAGGGCACAACCCACATCCAACATCTCGGGGCTTTTTTTTGGGGCGTTGCTTTTTTTTTCTTTCCGGGGAGCCCCTCCTCCTGCACATCCCTGTGGATTAGGCTGCTCATTTACCGGGCTTGAAAACCTCTCCCTGTGCCCGGGCTGAGCAGATGAGCCTCCAAGATTCCTCTCTTTCTTGTGCATTTAGGGGTGAAAAATTGCCAGCAAGGATTCAATTAGCATCATATCTGCCCGGGCCGGGCTGTGCCTGCACCCACATTTCGGCCTCACAAAAGCAGCATCTGCTTTATTAGGAGTGGCTTAATTAATCCTGACATGCCCAGTTATTATATGTTAACAATGTCCTCCGGGTGAATAGTTAGAGGGGAAGGGATGGGGCACTCGTGAAAAGATGATTTTCTTCTGTTCCTTGGAGCTCCTTTCAGCGTTAAGAGCTGGGGCTGGCCTGGGTGCGTTGCCTCATTCACAGCAAGGTCCCCGACTTCTAGACCTGACTTAGGTGGGGCTAATTTGCCCCTGGAAGTTTGGTTTTGTTTGTAAGTTTATGTTTTTTTCATCGGGAAACGCGTGGCCGGCCCTGGCAGGAAGGCTTCGGAACCGCGCGGGATGGGCTCAAGCGTTGCACGGAAATTATTCCTTTATTGCTGTGCCTGAGGATGGTTGAGACAAACTTAATGAGGCAGGACCTCACTGGAAAGCCTGGAAACCCCTTCTGAAGCTCCCAAACCCTTCTCAAGCAGCTCTGCACAAACTTCGGAGCCATCGCTGCTGCGGTGAGAGGGTGAGGTCAGCAGCTCGGTGGGAACTGCGAACATCTCCCGACTTTTCCTTGAGAGCAAAGAGGAGCTGTGGGCTGAGGAATGAACTCCGGATCAGGACGGCACTGCTGGTGTAGAGCAGCTCAAAACCCTGGGATTTTGGGACGGGAGAGGAGGGGAATTCAGAGCTGGGCTGTCGGACCCGTCCCTTCCCACGTGGGAAGCGCAGGGTGCGCTGGAACCTTCATCAGTCACACAGGACAAGGAACTCCCGAGCCTCTGGATTCACTCAAACTCCTCCTGGAGGCCTTTGGCCACGGGGTTCGGGCAGCACCAATTTTTCTGTGTCATCCCAGAGGAAAAAAGGTTGAGTTAAATCAGGAGGCTGAGGGTGGAAAGCAGAGAGCACCTGTGATGTACTTAAATCTCTATTTCTGTCTATCTATCTATTATCTCTCAATTATCTATCTTTCTATGTATAATAGACAGAAATACATATATTTATGCTTCATTTATGAGGAACCGAAGCCCAGAGACAACAAGATATGCAAATCTCAACGCTGTTAATCAGAATTAATCCATCCTCCAGCAGACCCATGCAGGGTTTTTTGCTCCATGGGCCCAACCCAGAAACCTTCGTGAAGCCCAAAATTAATGAAATTCCCTTTCCTAAGCCCTTGCAGCCTCCCCTCTGATCCCAGCACTGCCATTCCCAGAGCTGGGAAGAGGCTTGGATTTGGTGGGAGCAACTTGTTAGGGAGCATTAATAAAACTTGTTACCTTAATTGGAAGAAATGCTTAAATAAAACTCAAGGCTCGGGGCATTAATGGATGGCAGAGGGAGCAGCAGGGAAGGAACCAGGCTTCCTGTCCTTTTAGGATTGGATGGCAACAACCTCCCAGCGATGACAGCTAAATTAGAGAAGATGGCTTTCCATAATTTCTCCAAACAATCACTTAATGGGAGCGGTATAATTCCACGAAATAGGTGAATGGAGTACTGATCCATTTTATGGAACCATCAATAAACTAAACCTTGCCTGCTTTTAAGATTAAACTGGGGGGGAAAAAAAAAAAGAAAAGCCAAAAAAAAAAAAAAAAAAGCTTACGGCCAGCAAAGGGAGAAAAAAGAGTATTTATCTTTACACAGAAAATTTGTGTGCTAGTAAAGTGCAGGCAGTGACAGGAATTTCAATTATTTAATCAAAAAGAAAATGAAAGTGGCTTTAAGTGTTGTGATTTGAGCCAGTGAAATCTAATGTGGGCTCACATTGAATATGAGGAAAATGGGAAGAAAATTAAAGCTGCTCCTACTTAAATCATGTGGTTACAAATGGTAAATTAGTTTCTCGATGTTTTCATTTAAGTGTTTAAGTGGAAGGTTTTATTCTTAATGTAGTGTTGTGACACAGAATAAAAACCTTATCTGTCTCTATGGCTTTTTTTTCTTCCCCCCCTCCACGCTGCTGCCTTGGAAGGCAAAAAGGGGAAAAGCTGCAGCAGTGTTCGACTGCTTTTGTGAAAATTGGGAGGCAATATGCTTTCACCACAGGCTCATTAAGGTAATAGATGAATAATGTCTATTAAAAATGCACTAGGCTAAATGAATTTAATGTGTGTGGGGAGTGAAATTGCGCTTGCCAGAGGATGCAAACTGGAAAATTCTCTTTTGTTGTTTCTTTTTTTTTTTTTGGTAGTTTTTTGGGGCCTCGAGGACCGGTCTCGGTCAGGCAGAAATGCACACACACAGCTCCTGTTTGGGAGCCTGAGAGGAAGGTGCAGCAGCTCCTAAAATCCTAAAATCCCCCAGTATTTTGGAGAACATTTGCTGTGATTCGGCGATTCCCGTGCTTTTTGCTGTTTTCCTGCCTCCAAGCTCGTGGCCCTTGGCCTGGAGGTTTAATTTTCCACTTTGTTTTCCAGTCACCGTTGGCAAACTCTTGCAAAGGCTCCTGAAGGCCAAGCCTGGGTCCCTCCAAAGTCCAAAGAAAACAAATTTTGGGCAGAACCCCCTTTTTTTACGTTGCTGAACGTGGTGATTACATCACACTGAGCATCTCCAACATCGACTCTGAAGAGCAGAAAACATTTATGAGCTAGGAAGCCCCGTTATTACAAATACCAGATGGATGGGGGTTCAATCAAGACCCAAAAATCCCAAATTTCCTCCCATCAGTAAGAAACCAGCAGGTTTTTAGGGTTCTGGGATCTTCCAGCACATTTCTCCAGTTCTAAAGGGAATTCCGAACTCACTGCAGTGATTTTCAGAGATTTCCAGCCTTCTATCCAGCCACTTCCATCAAGAATATTTGGGGAAAATGTGTATTTGAGGCTGCTAATTATCCAATTAATTTGACTAAGATTGGCTCCTGGAAAGAGGAGATTTAGGGAGGGATGTACAAGCCCCCCTTGGGGTTTTTTTTGAGCAGGAAATCATATTAAAATCAAATATCAGGAATGGCTGGGCTGAATCAAATATTGCAGAACTGAAGAAAATGGGTTTGGAAAATCATGTCAATATTATTAATTTGTTCTGAGGTATCCGCCTGCATCACTCCTTCCTTTAGATCACCTAAAACATTTGAATATTTCCCTTTAAAATTCCTGCTGACCAATGCGAGGAAGTGTTTTGAGCGTTAGATCCCATCCCTTTACTTTGAATACCTCGGCAATGGACAAAATGCCATTTCCAAATGCAATTTCCACTTTTAAAGCATTATTTGAAGATGCATTTGTGAGATGCTGACTTGATTCTCTCTCTCTCTCTCTCTTTTTTTTTTTCCTTTTTTCCCCCCAGAGCTGTCATCCACTTCTGGAGTGCTTAAAATAAAGTGCACAGATACAGAGGAAGCTGAAACAGTCAAGAAGCCACATAATACAAAAATGTTTCGAGTAAAGTGTGTTACTCAGATCTCTCTAAAGTACATTTCTGCCTTTATTCTGAAGGCCACAGCACAGCCAACTCTGCCTAATGCAAGTAATGGAACCAATCTCTCCCTTTGATCATCAAAAAGGTGACTTTTTTTTTATTTTTTCCCCCCCCTTTTTTTTTTTTTTTTTTTTTGTAAACCAGTTTTGCGATCTGTTTGGGGCAAACATGAAAGAGAAGCAAGGTTTAATTACCCCGCGGTGAAGGAGAACCCCTTTTTAACGAGGAATCGCGGCGCTGCGCGGGTGGCGCGCGAAGAGCCCGGGTGGAAGTCGTGACATTTGGGTGCGGAAGGTGATGCAACAATTTGTGGGCTTAAACTGGGAGTCAAAACCGAGCCGAGCGCGCTGGGGCTTGCCTTAAGTGATTTATAAAAATCCGCTTTCCGCTGGAATTGACCTTTTAACTGAAGGCTGCGCCGTGGTTGCAGAAGCTGAGCGCTGGGTTTGTGAATAAGCAGGGATTTTCGAGGGAAAGGCTCGGAATATAAACCCAGAAACGAGAGCTTGGCAGAGATGTGGACATAAATCCACATAAATGTGCTCATTCCCCTATTTACAAACACTCGTTCCCCCTGTATATTCGCTGTGATGCATCAAATACAATTTAAAGGCTTAGAAAAGTGGGGTTTTTATTGCACAGGTTGGGTGTTTTCTGTGTGTTTAACACAGCAGGAGCTGGGTTTGTGAGGAGCTGTGGGGTCAGGCTGGATGCTCATAAAAGCTCCCTCTGACCTTGGGAGTGCAGCTTTTTATTTTTAAGGCTTCAGAACGAGGCACTTCAGGGCTGGAAAGCAAAAAGTGGGATCGAAAAGGGATCAAAGGATTTGTGTCGTTCAGGTTCGGGTGCTCCAGTGGGTGTTGTGTGAGTTACTCCTCGCTTGCTCCAGATTGGAGATTTTGTATTCCAAGGGTTTCTCTGAGTGGAAAAGGCACGTGAGGTTTCCAGGAGGAGCCTGGAGTGTGGCAAATAATCAGAGGGAAGCCACAGAGAACAGGAGGAAAACAATGGGAATAAAGTGAAGGTTGAATGGACAAGAAAGGGAAAAGGAGGATTATCCCGCCCCAGAGGTTAAAAGCAAGGATGTACATAGCCCAGACACCACGGAATCAGGGAAACAAGGGAGGTCCTGAGCCATTAGTGCAAAAAGAGTGAATCAGAAGGTGGAGCTGTGCAGCTCCACAGCTGGAATGAAAGCAAACCACGGAGCATTAATGTGCTAAAGGCAGCAACAAAGCGGGACCACAGCAGCAGGAATGGATTTTTTCGAGAGCAGAGGATTAGCCCAGATCCCAAAGTACAGATGGTCCTGGGTGAAATAATCACCCCTGCCCCGAGGGAGCCGGCAGAGCCCAAGGGCTGGGCGCACAGGGAGGAGGAATTGATAGGGAACCAAATGGAGAGGAGAATAATTGAAAGCAGGTCCCAGGGAAAGTTCTGAGCCTCCCTCCCCATTTCTGACTCATTCTGGAGAGAAAGGAAAAGAAAGAGAGAAAGAGAGAAAGAAAGAGGGAAAGAGAGAGAGAAAGAGAAAGAAAGAGAGAAAAGAAAGAGAGAAAAGAAAGGAAAGAAAGAAAGAGAAAGAGAGAAAAGAGAGAAAGAGAGAGGAAGAGACAGAGAAAGAGAGAAAGATCTTACTGTGTTCTGGAAACACCCAGATCACCCTGCTGAAGTTGAAAACAAATATGAGGTAATTAAAAAGGTCTCAATTAATAAGCGTCACTGTTTTAAGGGAAGTGTTTCGATCAAACCTGTCAGTGTTGCCACTTTCATTCTCTGCCTTGAGGAAAATGCTCGGGGTTATCAGGTAATGAAGCGAATTTTCAGTACAGAGATAAAATTCTGGACTTGGGAATGAAGCTGCTGAGCCCACCCATGGGTAGCTGATTTTGGGAGCTGTGTGAGGAAGTTACAGTCTTTTGACGCTTTCAGTTTTATTTTGCCTGCCAGTGATGCCACACCTCTTTTTATCCCAAGATTCCTGCAGTTCTCGGTGGGATAGGAGCCTCAAAAGTGCCCTCCTGTCTCAAAACCTTCTCCCATCAGCAGCACTCCCATCCCCCTGTGCTTTTCACCTGGCACTTTAGCCCTGGAATTGCTGTGCTTTTCTGGGCAGGTTCAGCGATCAGAATTACTCAGAGCTGGCTTTTAACCCGAGTGTTCGTTGTCTGGGGATAAAACCACCAGGCTGATTTCCCCTCTAGTTCTCATTCTGTCTTCTCTCCCTCTCTGCACAGATGAAGGATGGTGCCAGACTGGGGAGTGACAGGGTTTGAGGCAGCAGAAGCCAAGGGGTGGTTGAATTATGATCCTTGGAAAACCTGAGTGGAACTTCCATGGCCACCAACCCTGGTTAGGAGGCAAACTCGTCCTTGAAGCTTCATTTCCCCTCTGTCAGCCCTGAGACAACCTCAAACCCACCCTCCGAGCTCTCCTCGAGCTGCTGCCAGGGCAGAGCAGAGGCTTTCCAGCATTAAATACTCCCAGAATCACCGAACATCCCAAGCTGGAAGGGACCCACGAGGAGCTCAGCTCCTGCTGCTCCGTGGCAGTGCTGAAAGGCCGGCAAAGTTCCCAGTGCAGATCCAGCCTGGCACTCCAGGGGTTCCCACTTCACCTCAGCTGAGCTGAACTGATAAAATCCCTCATCACCAGCACATCCATCCCGCTCCCAGATTTTCCACTGGGCACCAGGAGCTGGGTGCCAGCTGAATCCGGGCTTGCAGACCTGCGGAGAAGTGGCAGATTTAGGCACAGACAGGCAGGAGGGAGATGGGGAGAGGGGCTGGAGTGAGCCAGGAGTGTTTTTCCCTCTCCCCAGTGGCAGAGGCACTCCGGAATGGGAAGTGGCTGAGCCTGAAGCATCGTGCAAGGAACATTCTCCATTAAGCCGAGCTTTGTGTTCAAAAGCCCCGTCTCCGTGTTACATGTGTGGCTACTCAGCCCGGGCTCTTCAGCCCTCTCTGCTGCAGCCAGGCTCCCATTTTGAGCCTATCAAGGCTGTCTGTTTTTAATTTAACCCTTCCTTTTGGAGTGGATTGGTCTTGAAAGGCATGAAAAGGCCGGGCTCCCGAGCTACCTTACCTCCTCGAGAGGCACGGCAAGGTAAGTGCCTGTATTTTTAAACCACACCAAATTTATCCCTAATGCAGCACGCTGAAATAAAGCTGCCAGCATCAATGTAGCTGCGCTGACCTTTGAAATGACCCCCGAGGTTTTAAGTCAAATACATTTCTGTTTTCCTGGGCAAAAATTCTCCCCGTGATACCTCCAAATGATCTTAAGTGTGCAAGTGATGATGGCTGGTGTTTATCTAAGCAAAGCACGTGCGGTGTGAAATCAGGAACGAGGGGTGCATCACTCCCAGCAAGTTTCTCAAGCTCTTGCAGCCTGTAGAAATCGTTTTTGTTTTACTGAAGGAGCAAGAGACAAACTCCACAGCAGTGTGGCAGTGCTTAGGTGTCAGTCATGAGCCCTGAGGCGTTTGGGGGGCCACGCTGAGATTTACGGAGTCCCCCAAGGTGTTCAGGGGGTGATGGGAAAAGGGACAGTTCTGGTCCTCCCCTCTGGCTCCTCCCAAACGGGGAAGGAAACACCCAGTGAATAAAACAGCCCAAGATGCAGCTTCTCCCTGCCTTGCCCTGATCCTGATCCTCTGCTTTTCCCTCCTGGATGTGCCCCTCAGCCCAGCAGGAGCTGGATGTGCCCGGTTTCTGCTGTGGGGCCGCCTCCGCAGGGTCTGTTCTCCCGGAGCTTGGCAGCAAAGGGAACGGGATGTGGAGGGAAAACCCTCTGCTCGTGTCCGTGTGTCTGTCCAGCCTGGAGAAAGGGCTGATCCAGCATCCAGGGGCTGGTCCTGGGGAGGGCACAGCTGGGGCCGGGAGTGTTTGGGGGTCCCTGGATGAGATCCATAATCCTGGCTCCCCTCTCCCAGGGACCTGCGGGGAACAGGGACAAAAGGGGAAAAACAGGTCAAAGACTTTTGGGGCAAAGAGGGACCCTGCCAGCCACACCAAGCACCCCATTTCTGTCACGAAAAGCTGCGAAATGTTAAATTTTAAAAAATCCCTGGATGTGAGGACTGCAGTGGGGAGGTCCCCCCTTCCTGGGGTCGCCTTCCTGTCCCTTCTCCACAGATGGGGTTTATCCCCTCTGCTTCTTGCCCCAAATTGGCAGCAGGGAGAGGCTGTCGTGCCTGAAGTGCCACTGCACAGTTTGGGGATGAGTTTTGCTGCAAATTAACGCCAAGACACAGCCCCTTTCCCCTCTGCTTCATTTATCTGCGCCCCAAATAAAGAGGAGCTCCAAAAATCAGCCCCTATCCGTGTTCTTGCCTGAGTCCCAGCGCTGTGACCCAGCCTGGCTGAAGTGACACAGCTTTAATCTTTCAGCTCTGCCTTAAATACCCACATTTACCCCCCCAAGTGCCGGGTAAAGCCCCAGCCCCCCCCGGCAGAGCCATCTCAGCTGATGAAATGGCCCCCGAAGCAGCTTAGACACTCCTCATTAACAGCGGGGCATCGGCCCCGTTTCATCACCCTTAATTCATCGTCTCATTGGCTCCATCACAGAAAGTTGGATTTTCTAAATCCTTCAGCCAAAAACTCCGAACGGTCATTTTCAGGAGGGGCCACTGCAGCAGAATTACTGCGTTTATCTATGTGGTTACTTTATCTATCTATTTATTTATCTATCTATCTGTCTATCTATCTATCTATCTATCTATCTACCTATCTATTTATTTATTTATTTATTTATCTATTTATTTATTTATTTTTCCTAGGGAAAAAGAGGGAGAGGAGAGGACAGGAGGGAGAGGAGAGCTTTCTCCCCAGTCCTGGGGGGCTTCTCCTGCTTTCCTGCATCAGGGTAAGCTGATCCACACTCTGCAGGCAAGGATCTGTATGTATAAATATAAATACATATAAATACATATTATATATAAGAATATAACACACGATGTAAATAGAAATAGAACGCACAAAATGAAGATAGAGATGTTTGTATATTTAATATACGTAAATATACGCTGCCGAAGTGCGTGAGGGCTGCCCGTGCACGGGCACTACGGCATAAAACAAAGTGTGGGGGTGGCTGGAACGGGGCACAAAACGCTCCCGTGGCTTTTCCTGGTGGCACGGGGAGGTCTCTGCCCGCCCCCTCCCGAATTTTGGCAGCTGCTGAAGGAGCCACCTCTGTCCCCCGCCCCCGTGGCTGTGCCCGGCGCTGGAAGAGCCGGCACCGCTGGAAAACTCGCGGGCCGCGCTCTCATTAAAGCCCGACGGTTGCCGTTCCTATTCTTTTAAAGCTTTTTCCTCATCTATTTACCATTTACCAGCTCATCCATATGGAAGGCATGGCTTGCACCTCCCTGAGAACTGTACTTTTAGGACTAATTGATTCGAGTAATTAATTTGTTCTACCTGCTGGATCAGATGGAAGCGCTGTCCGTGTGCCCAAGGATTAGCACTTGTCTTTCTAACATCTTTCTTAATTATCTAATAGCATGGGTTGTGCGAATTCTGGCTCTATTAGAACACTTTTACTATTAACGGTAGTGATTGGAATTGTGATGACAACTCGATTTCAACAAATTAGAGCTTAAAATCAGGAGATGAAGGAGAAGCGCCTTCTTTTAATTTCCCTGAGTTTAACATCAATAATTAGAGCAATTTTCCGAGATGCGAACCGAAATTATCTCGGCTATGATGTGGTGTATCACCCTCATTTGAGCAAATTGACTCCGGGGAAATGAATGGTGCAGATTAGGGGGGTGAGGAAAGGGGAGGAAAAAAAAAAAAAGACAAACAGAGGAAAGACCCAAATTAAAAGTGTTGGCTCAACAGAGAGCGGGGAAGGGATGGGAACAAAACCGTGACGGGATCAGAGCCCGAGCGCGAAGGGCGAAGCTGCGGGGACAGGTTGGGAGCGGAGTGTGGGAAGGAGCCGCTGCTTTATTTCCCCCCAAGTTTGTTCTTTTTTTAAAAACAAGGAATAAAAGGAGATACCCCCCGTGTTGGGGAAAACGCCCCAAGCGCCGCGCTCGGTGCGGAGCGGTGCGCGGGGGAGGCTGCGCGGCTGCGGAGCGGCTCCGGAGTGGCTCCTCGCCCCCTCCTCGCCCCCTCCTCGCCCCTTCCTCGCCCCCGGGGTGGTTTGGGTGGCCCGGCAGGCCCGTCCCCCCCCGCTCGCCATTGGCTCAGCGCGCATCCCCCTTCCCACCGCGCCTCAAAGGCGCGCAGCGCCCCGCGCATCCCCGACCCGCCCGCCTCGCCTCCCCGGGCTCCGCCAGGTTATTTCTGGCTGGGGGATAGATTTTTTTTTTCCAAAAAAATTATTATCTTTATTTATTTTGACCCCGGATCTAAAAAAAATATATATATATTTATTTATTTTCATCATTATTTTCATTCCTTCTCTGGCGGCCCGGGGGTGCAGCCGGCCGCCCCCTCTCTGTCCTCCCGCAGCTCGGCGCGGCTCCGTCCCTTCCCCGCTGCCCGAGGGGCGCAGAGCCGCCATGAACCTCAACTTCACCTCGCCCGTGCACCCCGTCTCGACGGCCAGGCCCACCTCGTTCTTCATCGAGGACATCCTGCTGCACAAGCCCAAACCCCTGCGGGAGGTGCCCCCCGAGCACTTCCCCGGCTCCTTGGCCTCCCGCGTGCCCCTCTTGGACTATGGGTACCCCCTGATGCCCACCCCGACCCTGCTGGCGCCTCACCCGCACCCCGCCCTGCACAAGCCGGAGCACCACCACCACCACCCCTATTTCCTCACCACCTCGGGTAAGTGCGGCAGCGCCTGCCGAGTTTGGGGCGTCCAGGTGCGGACCGGGGTGGGGACAAGAGTGACAGAGCCGCTCTGGGGCGGCCAGGCATCTTTTTACATCCCTCACCACCGCCCTGGGGGCATCCCCCGGGGCAGGAGCCCCTCGCCCAGGGGCAGCCACTTCGTTAGCGGGTGCCCGAAATCTTGAGGGTTTCCCTCTCTTCGCCTTTAATTTTAATTTTTTAAAAAATCACTTTTATTTTGGGACCGACCACGTCGCTTTTTCCTCGCGTTGTCCAACCGGGCTTCGCTTTTCCACCTCCAGCAGCACCGCTGGGGCTGTGCCTCTCCTCTCCCGCATCCTGGGGCTCTGCCCGTCCCCGGGCCCGTTCCTCGCTCTGCAAGGAGAAAACCTCCAAAGTTTCCCAAGCCGTGTATCAGCGGGACCGTGGAGGATCGCTTCCCCCTTTCCAGCTTTTTCCAGGGCTCTCCCGGTTTTTCCCATGCCCATTTCGTTGTGGTTTCGTCACCGGGAGGGTTCAGGTGTCCCCGCCAGCCTCGGGTCCCCTCCGGTGGAAGCGTTGCCCGGGCTCCCTTCACCTTCCCGGGGTGGGCTCGGCGGGGGCGAAGCGCTTGGGAAATCCCCCCGTTTTCAGCACAACAAAACCCCCAAACCCAAACCAATAAATCGACCTCAAAAACGAAATAAACGAAAAAATAACAAAAAATTAAAAGAGGAAGAGGGAGAGCCCTCCCCCGAGCCGCCACAGGAAAAGTCCGACATTCCTGGGGGTTCCCCCCGGATCCATCTCCCTGCCCGACAGCAGCGCGGGTCTCCGCCGTGTGTCCCCCCAGGAATGCCGGTGCCAGCCCTTTTCCAGCACCACGCTCACGCCGAGCTGCCCGGGAAGCACTGCCGCCGCCGCAAAGCCCGCACCGTGTTCTCCGACTCGCAGCTCTCCGGCCTGGAGAAGAGGTTTGAGATCCAGCGCTACCTCTCCACGCCCGAGCGGGTGGAGCTGGCCACGGCCCTCAGCCTCTCCGAGACCCAGGTACGGGCAGCGGGGACTGGCTCTGGCACCTGTCCCCACCCCTCATCGCGTCCAGCGTCCCCACATCCCGAGGAGCATCCCCACATCCCCACATCCCCACATCCCATCAATTCAGCATCTCCCGGATCGCTTCCAGCATCCCCGCATCCCGTGCTGCATCCTCGCGTCCCACTCAGCATCCTCCGTATCACATCTCCTCCTGAATCCCCACATCCAGTCCACTCAGAATCCCCCGGATCACTTCCAGCATCCCCTCCAGCATCTCCACATCCATCACATCCAGCATTCTTCTCCCTTTATTTTTTATTACTTTTTTTCCCTTCCTTCTTTCAATCTTTCTCCCCCCTTTCCCTCCTCTGCCCAGGTGAAAACCTGGTTCCAGAACCGCCGCATGAAGCACAAAAAGCAGCTGCGGAAGACGCAGGACGACCCGAAGCAGGCGGGCGGGGAGGAGAGCCGGGAGCAGAGCTCCCCCGAGCCCGAGCTGCCCGAGCCGGCCGGCGCCGAGCCCCGCAAAGGCCCCCCCGGCCCCTTCCTGCTGCAGGACCCCGAGGACGAGGTGGACATCCTGGAGGAGGGGGACATCTGCCCCCACCGCCTCTAGGGGAGCCGGGGCTCTCCTGCCTCTCCTTGGCTCTGCCCCGGCCCCGCGGGCCGCCCCCGCCTCCCCAGCCTTGGGAACGCGCACAGGGAAGGGGGGCACGGCTCGGGAAGGGGGTGTGGATGCGGGGGGAGCCTTCTCCCCTCCCCAGGGCGAAGGTGGCGATGCCTCCGAGGGGGCCGGGACCCCGCGGTGCCGCCGGTGCCCCCCAGCATCACCCCAAGCTTGGGCTTTGCTCGGAAATCTGGTGCGGGGGGAGCAAAACCGAGTTTGTTTTGGATTTCCCCTTCCCTCCGAAGTGTCGGACTTTTCCTCGTTCCCCGAACTTTCCTCGGGTTTAAAATAAATGTATACTCGTGGCAGCATGTTGTGGTTCCCGGGAGCGGCAGGCAGGGCGAATTTCACTCTTTATTCCCCGAATCCCTAAATCCTCGCCGCTCTTTCCACGCTCGCCGTCTCCATCCCCAGTGCGGGAGGTCGGGCAGAGCTTCCAAGACGTGCGTAAATAAAAAGAATTGCAGGAAAAGCCCTCCGAAGAAACAGGTAAGGCAAAAATTCCGGTTTATTTCATTCCGCCGTGGCGGAGGGAAGGGGGAGCATCACCAGGAACTCGAACCTGCCACGGAGCAAACGGCGCTCCCGGCCAGAAAAAAGGGATTTTCTACAGCTTGGAGAAGTGTCCGCAGCCTGATTCCTGCCCGGCTTCCAGGTGTGGATCCCGGATAATTCCCTCTTCCTCTGAAACAGCCCCGGAGCGGGTCCCGCGCTCGGCTCCTGTCCCCCCCGCCTGCATCTCCCCCCTTCTCCCCGTGCTCAGCTGGAGCAGCCCCGGCCGCGCTCGCTTTGCCTTTACCTTCCTGCCAGGGAAATGGGGTTCATTTCCAGGTAAATTCAGTTTTTTATAATTTATTTTTTGGTTTTGGGCTGAGCTGCTGGCTGGGAAATGCACCGGGAGCGCGGCGGAGGCTCCGCATCTCCGGGGAGGAGACGGTGGGATTGGGAATTTTCCCGGTGAAAACCTGGAGCGGGGGCTGTGCTGGCTCAGATATTCCCTGGCAGCCCCCGCTGCAGCAGCACCACGGCGGCGTGGCGGTGTCTTGTTGGGTTCTTTAATTTATTTCCTTATTTTTTGGTTTTTATCAGGAATTTCATTTGGTTGTCTGGCGTTGTTAGCACCTTCAGGGCGTTTTGGGTTATGGGACATGTCGTTTTGTGAGGGGAAAACGTTTCATTTTCCTGTTTAATATCTGAAATATAGATGATTGAAATGTGTGTGTTTGCTTCCTTTCTGCGAGTCTCCCTTTCTGTTTTTTACGTGTAAAATTAATAAAGGTCACACGTTGTGCGTAGAGGAAAATCCCCAATCCCCATCCATCCACCCACCCAGGAAAAGCTGCTTGTCTTTTAAAAATCCTTTCAGGACAATAATTTCCACCAACAAAATGCCGCCCACCTCCCTAAAAATTTGGATTCAGAAGGCAAAGCAACCACTCTGCTCCTGAAACCTCGGCGTGGTTTGAAGCAGAGCCGGCTGGAAAAGCCGCTCCCAGCTCCGGGGCTCTTCCCTTCTCCCAGCTCCCGTGGGCACGGATGTGATGGGAACTGGAAAACCTGGAAATCTGACACTTTTCCTGCGTCGCCCACCGAGTATTTTGCTCTGTGCTCGTTGCCAGCCTCCCCTGAGCCTGTGTTTCAGTGGGAATTATTGACAATGATACCAGAGAGAAGCTGTACGTGATATTTATGGGATAATATTTTTTTTGACCGCATCTGCCACTGCTGTTCCCAGGGTGGGGAATGGCTCGGGGCTGGCCTGGCTCTGCTCTGGGGTGCCAGCTCTATGAGAACAGGTCAAAACACAACTCAAAGAACCCTCAAATCTCTGCTGTGTCTCCCCTGCCCCTCCAGGAACTCCCTTCCCAAAGCATTCCTGCTGATCAATAAACCAAACCCCACAACCACCTTCACCTCTGGGCGGTTTCAGGCACCTTGGCTGACAATTAAAGCCACGAATCACATTAAAAACGGATCCCTCAGTGGCAAACACAGGCAGAGTGGGAATGTTCCCAGCCCGGGGATGGCCCCAGCCCAGCTGTGCACGGAGCCTTGCAGGAACAGGAAGATTTGGGAACAGGCTGCTCATCCCACAAAGTTTGGTGCTCCAAACTCCGAAACTGAGACAGCTGAAGGAAACGGTCACTGCCAGAGAAATTCCCTGTGTCACCAGCCAGCTCCTGCCCAGCTGGAAGCAGTGCTGGAGATGGAAAAATGGAATTTCCAGACTGAGCAATGTTTTGGGAAGAGGTTATCGGAGAATGGAGATGGTGCTGGGAAAAAGGGAGGGCTGGGCAGGCGTTTTTTTTGTTTCTATCGGAGATTTTCCTCTTGGAATAAATGAAATGAGGTTTTATTCGTGCATCCTGACTTATTCTGTGACAGCAGCCGACTTCTTCCTGCTCTCCCCAAGAAGGTTGAGGAGTAGGGGAGAGATTTGGAGCTGCTCTCTCTCTTTTTTTTTTTAGAAAAAAATTGAATGTGCATTGAATGTGCATTTGGGGAATGCTGGAGTGGAAGTGGCTCCAGGAAATAAATGCTGGAAACAGGAAATGTCGGTGGATTTCCTACTTTTCAAGAAGATTGATTTTCATTAAAATCCTTCAGTGAATTTTTCTGAAATGAAATTGTTTTCTGGTGATTAATTTAACACCTAATTGGATAATGGGCTTTTTTGTTGTTGTCATTATAGAAAATCAAAAACCGGTCCATAAAATCCTGCCATGAACCTTTGCTTTCTGTTTTGATTTTGAGAGCTTTCCTGCGTGCTGCCTTTAATGTTTTGAACTTTTACGTGTCTGGAAAGCCGTTCCAACCCCAATTCTTTCATTCTGTGGCCAGAGCTCCATAGAAGCAGATCAGATACGGGTTGTAAGGACAGTTGTAGAGCAAATAATTTGCAATTTCTTGCTGTTAAACACACGTGGAGGGTCAGGACTGTGGGGAAGGTGTAAATAACCCATGGCCAAGCCCAGCAACGACCTGGGCATGATGTAAAATTGTTTCTAATCTTGCTCTCCTCATTTCTCTGTGCTGACTGATGGATTCAGTGCATTTTTTTATCACTCGTGTCCTGAAGTGAAGCTTCTGCGGGTGTGGGCCACGCTGAGGAGCTTTTCCTCTTCTCTAGTCACAACAGCAAACAGCATCACCTTAATTAACTGCAAACTCCTGCTTGGAGGGTCTGACTTGGCTTAAAAAGTGGCTGATTTGGGGTCTTGGATTTGTCACGTTTCTAGAGCTTGGATGAGACGCTGGTGGCTGCACTGCAGGGGTGCCCCGGGGTGGGGAGAGCTGCTCCCAGCATCAGTGCAGGGGCAGCAGGGCTGGGGAAAGGCCACAGCACCCCCAGGTGTGACCCTGATCCCACACGTGGCTTTTCTCCCTGTGAGGGCGCATTTTCTCAAGGCAGAAGTTGTTTTTAAGGTTTTATGATCCAGGTTTGTGCTGCCAGGAGCGAGCTGAGCACTTTTCAGCTGCTCCTGAGACCACTCCGGGTGCTTCCCTAGACTGGGATTCCCTGGTGTTGTGTGCCCTGTTGGCTTTGCTGTGGCTGCAGGACAAACCCTGGGGCAATCCCAGGACACAAACCCATCTCTGAGCATCACCTGCAGCTCCCCACTCCGCATCTGGGATTGTGCAAAGCTCGAGATGCTCCTTCAGCTCCAGGATTTTGGCTCAGCATTGCTTCGGTTCCACCAGGATGTTCTGCTTCAGCTCCCTTTTACCCGTCGCTGGGTTCTGTCTCCAGCTCCTCCTCACACCAGAGCTGCTCCTTTCCCCACATTCCTGCTTTTTCTCACGTGGAAAACACTTGGGTTTGGGCAGCAAGGAAAAGAATGGATCCCCGGCAGGAGATACCAACGATCAGGTGCTTGGCTGGGGACAGCAGAGCTCGTTCATGGCTGGTCGGAGCAAAACCTCATCTGGGTTCAGTCCTCACCTTTTTTTAGAGCTGTGAGGATGGCTGTGAGGTTTTCCTTTATTTAATGTTTTTAACTGATAAACATTAACGTTTCTGTGGGGTCAGCAGCCTGCTCGTGCCTTCTGTGAGCTGCTGGGAAGCCAACTTTGGTTATTTTTGGAAGAAACGCAGTGGGGCTGAAATTGCAGCAGCACTTTGTGGGTAGAACTGGCCCCAAATCTTTGCCCACTGAAGGAGATCTCAGCTGCAACACCTCCAGAACTAAAATATTAAGAAATGATGGCACTGGAAAGGTGTTGCCAGGAGAATGTTGGGAATTTCCACGGATGGTGCACACAGACACCTCTCCGTGCTCAGTGACACCACGGGACCACGACAGGTTCTGCTCCCACTCAACCCCTCCCTCAACACTTAATTCAACGTTCCAGGCCTATTTCTTGTTTAAATATTTTGACTTCCATGAAATGTTGGCCTTTGCTTTTAAGCAGGTGGATGCTCACTGGTCCCTTTCCTGTGCCACTGCATCTGTGAAGTGCAGGGAAAACCTCAATCTGTGTTGAGGCGGATCAAAAGATTTTCTTGCTGTGTAAAAATGCCTTTTTCCGGGATTTAAAACAACCAAAACACCAGGAGAAACAGAATTGCTAAATGGTTTGTGAGATGTTCATGATCAGTGCTTATAAAACAAAAAATTACCGCGTGCTCCTCCGGTTGCGGCATCGCACCCAAGTTTAGCACAGGTCCAGTATTTAAATACTTCCTAAAAATTCGTTGTTTTATTAAAAAAAAAAACTCCAAAATGAACACAGCACCCCCCAGGAATCCCCCTAATGTATGGGAGGAGGATGCCAGCGAGGGGGGAAGGTGATCAATTAAGACATTAAGCATTTTGCACCACATGGACACATCTGCATGGCAGCCAAATAATGCAGCCATCAGCTCATTTTCAGGGGGCTGTTGCCTACTTCAACTCGGCGCTCAGATCAAAGAGAAAATGTCCGCTTGCATTTTCTAATCAGAAAAGGGATGCTAATTTAGGTTCCTTAATGTGTGGTGATAAGAGACTTCTTCAATTAACTGAATTCTATAGGCCAGAAAATAAAAAAACGGGGGATACAAAGGGAGTCAGGCTGGAAAGGCAGAAGTTCTCATTAAATCAAAGGTCCAACATTCATTACCTCCAGCATCTGGGGCTAAACACTAAACATGGAGCTCATCAAAAGGGGGTTTAATGGGTTAAATTGAGAATATAATCTAATTAAAATATTAGATGCGAGTAAACAGCTCTTTGATATTCATCTGAAGGTTTCATTAAAACAGGCACTCGAGGTTTGGATTAAGGGGGGATTATCACTTTTAAGCAGGAACAACAAGTTGAGGTGCCCTGATCAGAAATGCTTCAAAGTGTCACCATTTGGTTTGGAAAATGGAAGTAGGAAAGCAGAGCAGGGAACCGCTCCCCAGCCTGGCAGGGCCCGAAGGAGAGGGGAAAGGGGCTGAGGAAGAGGAAGGTCCTGGCCCAGAAGGTGGAACTGGATGCTGGAAGTGACAAAAATACCACGGAAAACGTTCCCCCCGCAGCCTGACCCACGTTCCCACGCTGGACGGTGCTGCTTCCACCAAGGCTTCCCAAAATACTCTCAGTATTTCTCAGCATTCCCAAAAATGTCCCAAACTTCCAGCTGGGAGTCCAAGGGGCCGATTCAGCAGGTGGAGGGAGAGGTTCTGCCCCTCAGGAGGGGTTCAAAGCAAGGCCCTGCCCCTTTTCCACGAGGAAGGGCAGGGTGGGGATCACTTCTCCTCATTTAAACTGGGAGCTTTCCATAAAAAAAGAGACCAAATAAATTGGGATAAAGCAATTCCACACCATTACAAGGTGGCTGGGGTTTTTATCAACATTCCCAAAAATATCCCAAACTTCCAGCTGGGAGTCCAAGGGGCCGATTCAGCAGGTGGAGGGGAGGTTCTGCCCCTCAGGAGGGGTTCAAAGCAAGGCCCTGCCCCTTTTCCATGAGGGGCAGGGTGGGGATCACTTCTCCTCATTTAAATTGGGAGCTTTCCATAAAAAAAGAGACCAAATAAATTGGGATAAAGCAATTCCACACCATTACAAGGTGGCTGGGGTTTTTATCAACATTCCCAAAAATATCCCAAACTTCCAGCTGGGAGTCCAAGGGGCCAATTCAGCAGGTGGAGGGGAGGTTCTGCCCCTCAGGAGGGGTTCAAAGCAAGGCCCTGCCCCTTTTCCATGAGGGGCAGGGTGGGGATCACTTCTCCTCATTTAAATTGGGAGCTTTCCATAAAAAAAGAGACCAAATAAATTGGGATAAAGCAATTCCACACTATCACAAGGTGGTTGGGATTTTTTTTTCCCCTTTTACCCAGCCTGTTTTCCAGGCGATTTTAGCCCAAATTCCCTTGCTGTGTGCTCTAATCACATTTCATGTGCTGACTTAATTCATAATTTACTAAGTTAAAGAAACAGAAGCATCCTAAGAAACCCATCTGTTTGTTGTTATTTTTACAGGCTTAATCTGCTAAAAGCTCTTTCCTCTCAAACAGGCAGCTCTCAATTATCCTTAGTTACCCAATATATTTTCCAACTGCTCCTGGCTAATCCCAGTTTGTCTGCATGCTCAGCCAGGACTTGTTTGGAATTTTCTTGTCCCAGATGAAGCTTCAGCATTTTGGGCTTGATGTGGAAACTCTTCACTGAGAGATAACAGAGTAACAACTCAATAATTAGCACTGTGCCAACGCCAACTGCTGGGTTTGGTGCATCATTTTGTTCTCTTTTTTAGTTAGCAATGGATTCTTTTTGGCTTTTTTTCTGGCCAAAAGTCTGCTCTGCACTTCAGGAAGAGAAACATTGCTTGTGGTGAGATCAGCAGATGAAACAGAAGTTTATTTTTAATGTTCTGCAGACATGTAGGTATGTTTTTATGTTTAAAGGTGATCCGGCTGTGACAAGCCGGGAGCTGATTGGGCTGCAAGATGCAATTTCTGGATCATTTATTTCAAAGAGAAAGAACAGAGGACCCGATTTAAAGTGCTGTAAATGCAAATGGTCAATTTATTAAACAAAAGACGTACAAGTAGAACCGATTCTAACATTTTAAAAGGGTTAAACCAAAGCCAGTTTAAATTTCAGTGGGCTGGGAAATGGAGATGTGATGGTCACAGCTCAAAATCAAACAACTCAGGCATTTTTGCCTCAAAGAGATCCATGAGATTTCCCAAAAACCTACAGGATATGAAGGGCTTTGAAAGCAGCCACAACCTCCTTCTCCTTCTCGTGCCTGCTCCACAAAGATTCCAGGGATGGGATTTGGGGTAAGCTGGTTCCATGTGGGGCCCGGGGCAGAACCCTTTCCTCCTTCACCTCTTGGTCTGACTGCCTCGAAATGAAAGTCTTTGGTCTTGGAATCTTCTTGGCATATTCCAGAGCCTAAAACCAGGAAAATTGGGGTAACTGATAAAGAGAAAACCCGGCCAACATCCCCAAGAATATTTAGGTGGGTTGAGTAAGACTCCTCTGAGTTCCTGATCTTGTTTCTGACAGAATTCAATCCCAGATTGCTTCCGTGGTGGCTGCAAAATAACCCAGCCCGAGATTTGCTTCCTGACACCACTGGAGGCCACCTTAGACAATGAAGGAGTGTTTTTATTTTAAAAAAGGAAGAGAAACACAAATCTGTTCAATTTATAAACATTTTTTTCCCAGTCTCATTAAGTCCTCAGGCAGGAGTTTTGCAGGGGAACAGGACCAGCTCAGGTTCTGCTGCATGATGCACTTAACCATCAAAATTAAAAAGCAAAATGCTGCCTGGAACATGGGAGGCTGTCTTGGAGAGGGAATGGAAAGAGTTTTAGAGAAATCCTGGAACTGGAAGAGCCCTGGTTTAACCCGGGATGGGGTTTGGGGTCTGCGTTTGTTGCATGGATTTGGAAACGCCTCACGCCTCCAGTGGAGTTTCATTATCTCACGTTCCCGGTGAGAGAGTGTCTGGGGAGTCTCCTGAAAGAATCCAAACCCCTTTCTGACATCCAAACAACGCAGTTTTGTCTCTCAGTGGTTTATGTTCGGGAATAAATGCAAGGAACTGAGGAATTCTGATACTGAACTCCACAGCTTTGTCCTGGAGCCTGCACTTGTCCCTTGTCACCTTGCAGAAATGCCCTTTAAAGGGACCCAGTTCTTACCTTCTGCCTGGACACTGATGACACCTGGGGTTTTGCAGGTAACCTCTGACCCACAGTTATATTTTTCATGTTATATTCGTTAATTTGCCTGGAATATTCCTTCTGCAGCTTTAGCTTCTGTTTCTGAGGAAAGCAGAAAAGGGGTATGGAATTCAGTGGCCCAGGGGATCCATCAATGAAACCCTTTTCCCACCAATATTCCATTTCCACCTCTGCTGCTGTTCAACCTGGCTCTGCCATTGATCCTCCCTCAGCACACAACAGGAAACCCTGATAAATGGCACAGCTTTTTTTTTAGTTGCTTTTCCCTTCTAAGAGCTTTTCCCTGGACTGAGTGGAGGATGGAGCTCAGCAGAAATGTGACGGGTCCGTCTTTATTCGGAATGTCCTGAGCAATCTGCCTCCATTTCACCAGAGTGCAGCCAGATATTTTCCTGTGTTTGCACAATTTTACTTCCACTTCGGACATCTGCTGGACCTTTACGCTGGGAATGACAACCCAGCCACGTGAGTGTGGCATTTCCTGATGTGCAATTAGCCCTGATTAATTCCTATTTCTGGATTTTAAAAATTTAGGGGGTTAAAATGATCCCCAGGACACTTGTCTTTCCTTTTAGTTGAATTTTCCCGTAGGATCTCAAGCTAGCCAAGGATATAAAGCCCCAGATAATCATCAATTGCTTCTCAGCAGTGATTTCTCTGCCATTCTCCCCTGCCTAAATTCACTTTTGGGTCACTCACTTTCTCTTTGATTGCTTCATAGTCAGGTCCAAGGCCTCCAAGCTTCATATTCAGGTTGATGTAGAATTTTGAGCTGTACGGCTGAAAAACAAACGGCAAACAGATTTTCCCTTGCTATGATTTCACAGAGAGAATAATTAAGGAAAGTCTTGCAGTGGAAACTCCAGGATTTAATTTGCAATCTCAGCCTTACCCCTGGCATGTCTCCTTTTAATTAAGTGACCCACAGGACTGAGTTAATGGCACAAGTGAAATGACACAGGATTTCCTTTGGATCCAGGTGGGAAATTGCCAGTTATCCAGAGCACAAAGTGATATTTTCTCAGTCAAAAATGACCTTTTGTGAGCTTTATTTTGAAACAGCTCAAAGCCACCCGTTTGATGGGATTAAAATGAGACTCCAAAGAAGTTTTTTGTAAGAGAAGCAGACAAAATTACCTGACTTTGCTGGCAAAAAATTGGCAAATGATGTTAGTGACAGCAACCTTTCCTTGTTCTCAAAGCTGCACTGGAAAATCGTCCACAGACAGCTGAAAAATCCATGTTTTGCAGCACAGCAAAGCTTTACAAGTGCCCAGTGAAGGCAGGAGCGATGGGTGATGCCACTCCAATCCTTCAGGACATTACACAAAGACCCCAACGCCTCCATAATATTTTTATTCTCTTTCCAAGGCCACTGGATGATTTTTAGAAGTGAATTATGTTTAAAAAACTTGTCACGATGATCAGCTCTGTAGTGATTTCAACCACAGAGTAATGCAGGAACACCAATTTCTACATGCAAATGAAACGGGCATTTCTTCAGAACACAGGTTCAAGTTGTACCCAGCTGCAGAGAAATTAATTCTGTGCACTAAACTTCCCGTTTGAGGTTTCTTTGTGTCAGCTATCCCTATTCTTACACACTATAACTCACTAATTTTTGATTCTAGCTGCTCTGAGGAGTACATTCAGCTGCGTCCCACAAAACCGGGGTTTTCTCACTTTGGCAATGAGCATGAGTGCATTTGTTTATTAGGAAAAGCTGGATTTTCCTGGGAGACACAAACAGTCTGATTCTCCGTGCATTCCTCACATGTGAAGCGTGAGAAAACTGCTGCAAGCACAGGACAAGAAACAAAGGTTTGAACAGAAAGGGAAGGAAATCTGCCCTTCGGTTACCATCATAATCCTGGTAATTCTTCTTAGAGGCACTCAGGCAGCAATGCCCAAACTGCCTCCTGGATGAAACACAGGAATAATTATTCCAGCTTAGTTTGTCTGCCCTGAGACTTGGAGCAAACTTCTCAAACATTTAATTGGTCGTGGACACGCAGGGACAGCTTTCTGCTGTCCCCCTGCAGCTGTGCTAAGTGCTGACACCAGGAAAAGTGGACACCCAGAGGAGACAAAGGGATCCAGGTTTTAATAAGGACCCAAATGGGATCATCAGGAGGCTTGGAATAATGTTTATGCTGTTAGCTTCACAAATCCTCTAAGTTTGGGTTGGAATCCCTTGGAAAGGAGGAGATTTGAGCTGGCCAGCAAATGAGCATGGGCAGGATAATGGATGGCTCAGATCTGAGGCCAGGCTGCCTGCTGCTCCACACAAACAGCCTGATCCTAAACAATTTTATCTGTGGATAACTTACAGGACAAACACTGCTCTGTGTGTCCCTGGAGCTAATCCCAGGGAGAGCTGGTGGATCCCTTTGCTCTCTGGGCTAAAATGATTTCAGTGTCTGTTTCTACCTTTGTTCCATGATTTTTAATGCTGTGTGCCCACGTGCTTTTTATAACAATGAAATATTTGTCAGTCCCTATTTATTTTCCTTATTAAGATACTTGCATTATTAAGAAGAAATGTTAGAGGGGGAATAGAAATGTTAAACCACCCAACCCACAGCTATTTTCTCACCTTCTTGCTGGCTCTGGGCTGGTTTTGCTTTTCCATTTGCAGGAGAGATCCTTCAGAGTTGCTTCGTCTCATTTTCCTTGGATTTCCTTCAGCTCTTCCCAAATCTCCCTGGGAACCCCCCTGTGGCTGGGGCAGGGCAGGTGGGAGCAAACTCCACAACCACCTGTCAGCAAAGTCATCTCTCAAACCAGAAATCCCTGGCTGATGTTGCTCCATCTCTGTAAAATCCGAGGCTCCATAAGAGGCTGTTGGTGAACTGTGAACAAAACACGGAAAAGGCCTTAAAAAGCGAGGGGGGAAAGAGTAAAAACCTTAATTTACACACAGCAGGGAGCTCAGCAAACAGCCTGAACATGGAATATGGGAAAGGGGAGGTGGGAAGGTGGGGATTTCACAGTAAATGACTTTGCTTGCACCCAAGTGTATGGATAATAAATGGAAAAAACGAAACTTTCAGCCTGATGCAAAAGGAGCTGAAGCCAATGAAAGGCTTTGGATTGGGCCTGCTGAGTTCTGAAAGAATCACTTGTTTACGTGAAATAAAAACTTCATTTTTTTTTGTTCTCAAGACAGGTGAAATTCTACATAACTGAGGGCTTTCCTGCTCTCCCCTTGAGGGACAGGACTGACCCTGGATATTCACCCTGCAAAGCCAATTTTGCTACAAACTCTTAATTTATAGACAATGCCCTTTCCTATCTATATTTTAAACTTTTCCTCCCAGCCTCCTAGAAGGAAAATTTCAGTTGGGGAAAATTCCATGCTTGGAGGACAGAACTGTCCCTTTCCAATGCCACATTTAAAAATCAACAGCTACAATGAATCTTCAAGTAGCAGTAAATTCTAATGGCAGTTTTGTAGCAAAATAAGTTTATACTTTGGACTTTAAAGCGTTTTCTTGTCCATATGTTCATTTCCTGGGCATCACAGGGTTATGGTAATATAATTTTATCACTTACATCCTTACCACAAACTGTTCTGATACCTGCTATCCTCATGAATATGACTTCTGAAATCTTGAAGTGGTGCTTGATCCTTCCCCCTCTCTTGAAAACTTGCATTAAAAAGAGATGAAATACTCCTCAGTTTTGGATGTGCCTGGCCACCAGAGCTGTTATCCCTGGAAAAATGCTGTCCAGGGATGTGGTTGGTTGCGTGTTGCCCTGGAATTCCACGTGGAGAGTCCTGCTGGTATTTCTTGCTCTCCTTGCTGGGATACTCTGGGTATAAATCCTCTGCTGAGTTAAAATTACGGAATATCGGGAGAAAACGATAGGCAGATGTGGTAAAATTTGGGTGAGTTGAATTTGGGAAATTATTTAAGCCAGTTTTGGATTTTTCTGCCGGGTCAGGGCCAACAGAAGAAGTTGGATTCGGACACTCCTGCAGCGCCGTGCTGCTGTCCTGCTCCACTGCAGAGGGAGCAGCCTGGAATCCTGGGATTTGCTGGTGCCAAGGCTTTGCTTCTGCTGCTCCTCCTGGGAGCTGCTGGCCGTCGTTCCTTGGAAAAGCTCCTCCACTGAGAGTCTGGTTGGATTCTGTTTTATTTGTCTGGGACAACTTGTGCTGCTCCTGAAACGAGTGAGCAACAGCTGGGTGAATTTCAGTGCTTGATATTTTAGATATTCCTCAAGAAGTCGCATCACACACATCAAAATCCCTCTGTGCTGCTTGCATCTAGCCCTGCTCATTAACCCAAAATTCAAAGGTGGAGGAAGCCTCGGTCCAGAACAGAAGCAGAGATGTTGTTCATGAAAAATTCTGCATCAAAACTTCACTTAATGGATACAAACAGGGCCTTGCAGATGCAAACCAGATGTGGTAAATGTGGATCGAGGGGGTTTTATCTGCATGAGGTACAAAAATAGGTGCCCTGAAATGCACAGGTCTAACCCTGTGGACAGGTGGTAGCTCCTTGCCAACCATCTGCAGAAAATGCTCCAAAAATCAAATCAGTTTTTGCTTTTTGTGTCCCAAATTTCAGGGGAAAATGGCTTTGTACACACTGTTAGACTGGCCCATGGTAGAGCAGACTGATGCCAATTACATAAATAATCTTATTTCCAAACCAAGCCCTCCTCCCTGCAAAAGATAATCCAGATGATAAAAATTCAGTAATTCCAGCACACCGGGACTGCTGTTCAGAGCCAAACTGCCACACTCTAAACCTGAAATTCATTTAAATTTATCACTCTCCAATTACAGCACCAGGTGTTGCCCACTCGGAGGAAAGACTTGGATTTCCTTCCAGGGAATCCACAAATCCATTCCCAGCCCATGAAATCTCTGCCAGGGCTGGAATCCTCCACCCCTCCCTCCTGTCTCTCTGGGGCTCTTTTGGGAGCAGCCCTTGCAGTCAGCACGGGGCAAATGCACTCGGAATCACTGAAATCCACACAATTCCAGGAGGTTTTGGGAAAAGCTTTAGCCCTGGGAATCCTGAGCTTCGTGTCCCGGCACACCGTGGAATTATCTGTTTTGGCCTGCTCCCAGCTTGGCTCCTGCCAAAATTATTATCTATTTAGGAGATTATTTGGTTGATAATCCAAAATTACAGACTAGCACGTGGTTGTGTTTGATGGTTTGGGAGGATTCTGAGCCAGAACTTCACTATTTCTGCCTTATTTGTGCCTAAAAGTAAGGGGCAGTTAATTAACTGCCATAAACCAGAAAATGCAACCAAATAATCTCCGAAATAGATAATAATTTTGGCAGGAGCCAAACTGGGAGCAGGCCAAGGCTTCCCCGTTTCATTCTGAAATTCCACGTACAAAGCAAATCTCTCCCAGTGAACAGCAGCACAAAATCCTGTTGGTATTTATTTATTTATATCTATTTATATATTTATATTCATTTATAAATAGATTTATTATATATATATATATATCCAGTGCAGCTCCCAGTCTTTAAATTCCAGAACTTAAACTTAAAGCCGGGTTCACTTCAAATCCTTGCAGCACACAGAGAGTAACTGGGTTTGCCAATAATAATCCTTGGTTTTTATCAGTGATGATAACCTGGTCCCTTTATTGCCCCAAAGACTGAAGCACTGCATTGGTTTAAAGGCCAGCATAAATCAGATTTACAGATTTAGGAGTGTGGAGGAAGTGAGTGCAACTTCTACTCGGAACATTTTCTGGTTTACTTAGGGGACAAATCAGGCAGAAATGGTGAAGTTCTGGCTCAGAATCATCACAAACCATCAAACACGGCCATGTACTAATTTATACTTTTAGATTCTCAACCAAATAATCTCCTAAATAGATAATAATAGATAACAAGAGATGCTGTGAGCTCAGAATCCCTTGGCATTTTGCTTTAAATGTATTCAGTACATAAAGCACACATGCATTCAATGATAGTGATCACCTATTGATACATATTTAAGGATTTATTGTCAGTAATAGGGACTTTAAAAGCAACAAGATGACAGCTTTAAACATTCAAATTCAATGCTTTTATAGATGTATTTCAATTATTAAATCCTACTGAATTTCAGTTATTAAACTCTCTTGAAAAGGAACCTTGAGCTGCTGTCCTTTTGGGTACCATTTATCTTCAGGCTTCATCTTCCCAGCCTGGAATGCTGGGATGCTCTGGAGTGGTTCTCCATCAGCTGGTGGGGGATCTGTGACCTAAAACCTGAGAATGTTCGTGGCCACAGCACAACCAGACGAAAGGATTTAAAAATCTTGGGGAAACAACGAGAAATAATTTGTGTCCTACTAAAATTAAAATGCTCAAGGCTGGCGTTACAGAACGGATAACAGGGAGAGAAACGGTCCAAAGAGGGAAAAGAAGCAAAACCCAATTAACAGCTGGGAGGGAGGATTCCTTCTGCTTTTAAGAGGAAGAAAGGAGAGGAAAATTGCAGGAAGTGTGCAGCACAGAAACCTTCTTGTAACTCTCAAATGCCTGGGCTCCTCCATTTCTATGAGAGCCACTGGATGCACCTAATAACAGAAAAACAACCAGAAACCATCCCTGGCCAGGCAATCAGACACATCCCGGGCCTCGACAAGAGAGGCTTGCAGGAAAAGCTGGCAAAACACAGTAATGGGGGGTGAAAAGCACGAGGAGGAGCTGCAGAAATAAAGCCTGGAATGCGCAGAGCCCGGCAAAACAAGCTCACAAACAAGGACGGCTTCACGTGGCCGCAGCTGCGGGATAACCACGGCTGGAAATTTAATTGGAGCGGGTTTTTGAGGGTGGCTGGTGGCACTGCACAAAGCCGAGTGATACCCTTGTAAATGCAGCAATAATTAAATTTTTTCTTGACATACTCAATCCTTTTTTTTTTTTTTTTTACATCTATAAAAATGCAGGAAATCCAATTTTAAACATTTTTTTGATTTAATTTTTTTTTTGTCCCAAACGATCCTGTTGAGTCTTTTAGTTGATGAAGTGTGTTGGGCAGTGTCACTGTGACAGGGGACTGTGACACAGGAGAACCTGCACTGAGAGGATATTTGTGACCAACAGAATTATCAACTGAAAATCATCAGTGGGAAGAAAATGTGGGAAGCTGAGCCTCTCACTTTGGGGGTAAGAGGTTAGGACGGCTAAGAAAAGGCGGGCAGGGTTTATTGCTGAGTTTATGGGTGCTCTCATGGCTCCAAATTCAATGTAAATCCCATTAGTTGTGACTGGAAAAATTCCCAAGAAAATTAAAAAATACCACAGAGGTTTTCCTGAGCTGTGGACAGACACAGCTTTGCAGTGAATAAGACGTTTTTGGTGGAACCAACTGCCTCAGTGCATCGATGGAGTGCTGGGCAGGTAAAACATACTTCTACATTATCTCTTTGAAAGAGGAACAGGACACAACCTCTGCCAGCATTTTTTTTTGTTGTTGTTGTGAACCATTCTATTAATACCAATCAAATTGAGAAAATGATCAAATGAAATTGCATTTTGAGAATCATAAGCTGTGTAATGCCTATTCTGTTAAATTGAGGCCCATAATTGCTTCTCCACTGAAAAGATACAACAAAGACAGCAATCATGGCATGTCATTATCCCAGACTGGCAAACCAGCCTTTGCAGGGAGGACTTCAAAGGCTTGTGGTTCTCGAATTGCATTTGGCTGCTATTGTTGAAGCACAGGCAATCTTGATTAGGTGTTTACACCGAGGGAAGGCTCAGTGCACAGAGAGTCTGAGTGCCTTGGTCTAGAGCCATTAAAAAATTGTACATTATGTTCCTGGCTTTGAAGTAAGGGGCTTGGAGGTAGGAAAGCAACTCAGATTGAGCACAGCTGAGCTAGATTGGGCCACTGCTTCTCCTTTTGCCTCTCTCTCTCTCTCTCAGAGAAACTCATCATGGGGTTCTTTAAGAATCAGGCAACACTGCGAAGAACTCGGTGCTGTATAAAACGCTGTAGAAATGAGTAAACACACAGATCAGCACGGGTTTCTGGTGGGTTTTGGGACATCCAGCACAGAGATTACAGCTGTAAATCTCGCAGAGCGAGGCTGCAAATATTTTAACTCGCGTTATGTCAGCTGTGCACGAAGTCCTGCCCTCAAAGCAAACCCTATTTCATTACCACAGCCCCTGGCAGCCAGCAGTGATCGGATCAATAAATCCAGCTTCAACCCCCTGCAAAGCTCAGAATAATCCAGTTTAGGAAACAACAGCTTGATTGGTGACACGTGGCTCATTTGCCTCTTCATGTACTTGGTGGTTTTGCACTCTGGATGCAGTTTCCCAGATGAGGTGACCAAAGTTGGCTCCTGGACCACCAAGATGCTCCCCTCGGGCCTTTTTTTCCCCCCTCCCAACAAAACTGAGCCATGGATATCCTGGTCAGGAATAAGCAAATACTTCTGCCTGTCCTGCAGCAAATCCAAAGGTGGCTGACAGCAGGTGCTGATGCTGCTCACGGAATCACAGCTCCTCGGAATGCTCGGGTGGGAAGGGACCTTAAAGCTCCTCTTGTTCCACCCCCTGCCATGGGCAGGGACACCTTCCACTAGCCCAGGTTGCTCCAAGCCTTGTCCTGGAACACTTCCAGGGATGGGAAGCCCACAACTTCCCTGGACAACAAGCAGTTGCAGCTGTATTCACTTGTCTAGGCTAGGAACACCCTTCCCCACACACTGCCTGGCCCTTGCTGTGTCACACCTCTGCTGTCCCCACGGCCCCTGCAGCAAGATAATCTCATCTCATAGCTCTGATTTTAACAGATTCCTTTGCCTATTCCATACTTTTGAGCAGCGTCTGCACAATGAACTCCTGATCCCTGGCTCCAGCACTCGGGTAGGAAAGATTTCCAGAATTCCCTGAATAGCAAACATAATCATATCAACATAGCTCTAATTAGCATCCATCTACACTCATTATTTTTACCATAATCCAAATTAGAACTGAAAAAACCAAGTGCTCTTAATAGCTCTGCTAGGAAAAAATCCCGTCCATCATTCCTGCCACTGGAATGTAGTCAGAAAATTCCCTCTAACGTTGTGTCGACTCTTCATTAGCCTTGGCAGAGGTGTCACTTGAAGCACAGAGTCCCTGGAGCTTCCCAAAGTAAGAATTTTCTGCGTGGAGCAATTCAGTGACACCCCCCCACCTCCCCATTATGCATAATAAGTAGCAAGGAAAAGCAATAAACTTGTTTATAATGGTTCATTAGGAACTGTAATTACATTTCCACTCGAACCTTCCCACAAGTTGGCTGACACCGTGCACTCTGGCAGGACTTCCACACACAAGTGCTGATGTCCGGTATCAGATTTGGTCTGGGATCCTGACAGGCTTGGGACATCAGCCCATGGAAATCTCATGGAGTTCAAGGCCAAGCATAGTCCAGAGGAAATCATGGAGATTGTCCGAGGGCTGGAGCCCCTCTGGAGCCAGGCTGGGAGAGCTGGGAATGTTCACCTGGAGAAGGGAAGGCTCCAGGGAGACCTCAGAGCCCCTTCCAGGGCATAAAGAGGCTCCAGGAGAGCTGGAGAGGGGCTTGGGACAAGGGCTGGAGGGACAGGACACAGGGAATGGCTTCCCACTGCCAGAGGGCAGGGATGGATGGGATATTGGGAAGGAATTGTTCCCTGTGAGGGTGGGGAGGCCCTGGCACAGGGTGCCCAGAGCAGCTGTGGCTGCCCCTGGATCCCTGGCAGTGCCCAAGGCCAGGCTGGACGGGGCTTGGAGCAGCCTGGGACTGTGGGAGGTGTCCCTGCCATGGCAGGGGTGGCACTGGATGAGCTTCAAGGCTCCTTCCAACCCAATTTGCATTTGCTCCACTGAGCAAAACCTGGAATAAGCCACTAACAGAGAGAATCATTATCAAACTCATGCTGGCCAAGCAGAAAAAACGAGAGGCAGCATGAAAAGAACCACTGACAAGGGGCAATGCAGGTGCCAGGAAAGGGAGACAGAATTTCCTTAGCACCAACACTGAAAACGAGTGTGAGATCGGTGCCACCTTCCTGGCCAGGAACAGGCAGCTGCAATGTGGCCATCACTGGGCTCGGGAGCAACTGGAGATTTGTCAATTATTCCATAAAGGGTGAAAAAGATTCCCCCTGGAAATCAGAAGTTGCCGCTCGCATGAAGGATTTCGAATCTGCTTCTCTCCTCTGCACAGCTGAGAGTTTAACACCAGACAAACCTCAGTCCATACAAATTAGGGAATACATAAATTTACCCACCTGCCCTTGAAGAACTTGCTGCTTTTTATTGTGCAGCTCGAGGTAGGAATTTCTCTTCTCTGACTGCAACCCTAAAGTCCGTTTATTTTTCTTCACAAAGTTTTTTTTTGCTCTTTGGGGCGGATCTTGTTGAGTTTCAGGGGGAAAAGCATGGCCAGGATTATCTCTGGAATGCAATCCACCTGCAGGTTCCCCCCTTTCTCCTTGTGGCCCGTCGGGTTCATTGCCGGCCACAACATTTGCTCCATGAAAGCCAAATAATTCCAGACCAAACTCTGGGAGCGAATCCTGGGTCTTTGCCTGCTGTTGATTATTTCCCGAGGAGCCATCGGAATGGAGGTAAAATGAATCCAGTGAGAAGTCCCCACTGTTTCCTCCGGAAACTTGGGATGCTTTCTCTGCCTTAATAAGTTCTGCTCCCTTTTTTGTGCTCTTCCACTGGGGGTTGTACCTCAGGCTGGAATATTTGTCCACAGGCTGTTTTTTCCTAATTAAAAAACAAGCACCGAATTATTTCTCCCTGAATTGTACAAATTCTGTATTATTTCAGTGTGCAAACAGATGTCCTGCCGTGGCCAAATGAATTATTTCAGTGCATTCAGTACGGGGTCAGGATCAGAACAGTTTCATCAAATATTTATTAGTAGAAAATTTAGGCAGGGCCTCCTCTTCCTTTTTAATTTCCATCATCAGTGAATGATAAATTGATCTCCCATTCAGATCACAGTGGAATCCAATCATTATCCTAAATTTGGCATAGACATTTTTAAACCCTAGCAGAACCAGCTAAAAAGTGAAATGATAAATTGCATTATTCTGTTGTTTCCTTTAAATTATACAGTCTACAAAAGGTAGTTTGTGTTGTTCCTTCTTCAAAGACTCTGCTGAGTGAAATAAAAGTGAAATCCCTGGTAAAATCAGTCTCTCAAGTGACCTTTTGAGACTGTCCAAGCAAGAACAGCCTCCAGCTCTGTATTCCTATTTTCTCTTCTCTCTCCTATGAAATATCATGATGCTTTGATAAAAAAAACTCCTTCTAGAAAAGATCTAAAATGAGTTTTTATTATAAAACAGGCTGTGATTGAGATAGGAGCAGGAAAACATAAATGAGAGAGATCCGTGGGTTTGCCTGTTTTTTTAACAAGTGGCCAAATTACTGCTCTGAATCACATTTGTCATAAAGCAAAGCCAGATGCTCTGCCTTAAAAAAACCACAACTGATCCAATTTCTGATTTAAGATCTGTTTCAATGGGAGGAAAACCAACTGCAGGAGCCAAATACATCCAAACAGGCTTCCAGGGGATGTGCAGGCACTGGCAGGAGAAAGGAGTGGGGGAGAAAAAAAGCTTTAAACACTGTTTTTTCTTCCCTGGACCTGCAGCACAGCCCTGGTTTCTTGGTGAATCTGCCAGAGGAACATTTACAGATACTGAAACCTGGCTGATTCTTCAACTCCTATCAAAGAAATCTGCTGGATTCCCCAAAGCGTGGCCTAGTTAATGATATTAACATTTCCATAAATCATTTATTCCTCCTTTCCCAGCGAGTTAAATGCCTCTGCCTGTATTTCAAGTGGCTCCTGACAACAAAATGTTCTGTTTGTCTTCGCTTCCCAGGTGAGCATCGGTGCCACGGTGCCCTGGAGCCGATTTCCACCAGGGAAAACATCATTATTCCCAGGTAAACAGCGCGAGGTGAGGCTGTTTTGAAGTGAGTACAGAAATATGTGAGCTAATTGCAATGATTGAAATGGCAGAGGATAATGCTAAAGAGTCCCTTTGTGCTGAAATGTGTGCACAGAACCCAACTGTAGGACTCGGCCCGGGTCACGGCGCGGGGACAAAACGAGTGTGAAGAGCTCCTTCATCCCTAATCATCCCCAGACAAAAAGGGCACCTTTTATTCCTGCCCCCAGCTCGATGGGGAGGTCGGATGGACTCTGAGCTCCTCAACAAAAGTGTGGCGAGCAGACAGCAGATGCAGCATTTCCTCTTCAAATTCCGAGGTTGGTAATGGATGTAGAGAGGGGGTTTCATATGTATATGCTGTGATATCTGCTCTGCTTAATGGACTGCACTGGAGTACTTACTGGGCTAAGTTCAAACAAAATAAAATCAAATTTCCATTTAATGAAGAGCCTCACATTCAGCACAGCATTCAGTCCAAAAAAATTACTAAAAATTAGAGCATGTTTCTAGTACAATTAACATCATTTGCACTCACAATAAAATATTCAATAACTGGCCATTTTGCTTGTTGAGGAGGTGAATAAAAGCATGCTATTAATCATTTAGCCTTCATTTGTTTGTCATTTTATTTTAAGTAGACTATTAAATTGAAACTGCACATTGTTATTACTTCGGGTTTAATGTAATCCCTTCAAACTCGAGAATTATTCCCAATTTATCCAGGGTTAAACCTTCCATGTGTATGACAGGATATTCAATTTTATTTTATGTACCGAGTTAATGCTTTCTGAAGGATGTTTAAACGTGGCATTGAGGAACACAGGGCTTTAAAGTGTCAGAATTATTCTACTCCACTGAAGTTTTAACCTTACCTTCCGCTGCCATAATTCTCTTGTTTTCCTTTCGTATTTGTGTCATGCTCAGCTCCTTTCTCTTCCAAACTCATCTCCTCCAAGCTGTCCTCTTCCAAGCTGTCATCCTCCAGGGTGTCATCAAGATCCAGCCCTACCAGCCCCTCGTTTTCCAGGATCCTCTGCTGGAGTCCCAGCTGGTACCGCCTCTCCTCTGCCAGGCTCTCGGAGTCGGATTCCTGGGAATCATCCGGACTGGAGGAAGAGCCCCCTTTCCTTCCAGACGCCCTTTCCCAGCTCGCGGGTTGGAAAACGGGTGGCACGAGGATTTTTGGAGGGACATGGATTTTATTCATGTTGTAGGTGTGTGGGGAGGAGACTGAAATGTGTTTCCCGCTTGAAGAACTCATCCCGTGTTTTGCACTGATGGCTCACACCAGCTCTGTGTTTGGAGAACACACGAACATAAAACATTGTTCACCTTGTAATAATATTTAAAAGCTGCATTTTGGGTACTACCATTGGCTTAGGCTCAGAATTTGACCTTCTGTTGTTCAGACAACTCTCTGTTCTCATCCGTCCCACTGATTCTCCTTTAAGCAGTAATATCAAGGTCTCTACATATCAAATACAGGATTTATTGCTGTGAAATCCCCACTATTGGTGTTAATAAATAATGCAGAAACAGCTTGTGACAAAGAAAATGAAGCTGAGACAAAGCAACTGTTATCTGTTAACTTTTGAGAGTTAAAATGAATTTTGTTTGTTCTCTTCATGCAACTTTATACCCCCCGGACATGTAAAAGCAGGAGGAAGGTGTGACAGGGAACACCGTGAGAACTGGAGCTCTTTCTGAATGTGGATGAGTTTCTCCACACTCGGTTGAAGTGCTCAGCAGTCATTTGCACTGCCAGATATTCACCAGGTGACGTGGGAGGGAGGAAAATGAGTGTTCTGTGCTGAAATGTGCCTTAGTCACAGTCCCCTCTCCCCTGTCCCTCTCCCCCCTCCCGTGTCCCTGTCCCGTGTCCCTGTCCCCCCTCACCCTGTCCCTGTCCCCTCCCCCATGTCTCTGTCCTCTGTCCCATGTCCCCCCTCCCGTGTCCCTGTCCCGTGTCCCTGTCCCCCCTCACCCTGTCCCTGTCCCCTCCCCCATGTCTCTGTCCTCTGTCCCATGTCCCCCCTCCCGTGTCCCTGTCCCGTGTCCCTGTCCCCCCTCACCCTGTCCCTGTCCCCTCCCCCATGTCTCTGTCCTCTGTCCCATGTCCCCCCTCCCGTGTCCCTGTCCCTGTCCCATGTCCCTGTCCCCTCTCCCATGTTCCTGTCC
>VXAZ01005851.1:828128-902597 GCA_013399875.1 Gymnorhina tibicen
GACGCCGGCCGCACCTACCAAGCGCGGGGCCGGCGGGGGGAGCGCGGTTCCCCCTCCCGCGGGGACTGTGGTAGCGCCCGGGAGCAGCCGCTTTGCACTGAAAAATGGAATTATTTCCACTGAAATACTGAATTGTTTCCGTGGAAAAACGGAAAACGCAGGGGCTTTTATCTCATTCGGTATTCAAACCCCATTTTTCACCAGTTTTTCGTGAGAAATAATAGGCTCGAATGTGATTTATTTAATGAGATTCGTGAGATTTACAGTGTCCAGTTCTGGGCTTCTCGGTGCAGGGAGGTGCTGGAGGGGATCCAGTGGAAGCCACGGAGATGATGAGGGGTTTGGAGCATCTCTCTTATGAGGAGAAACTGACTGGGGAAGACAAGACTGAAAGGGGGTCTCATCAATCCATCCAAATATATCCAAGGGGTGCCGGAGAATGGTCCTGGACTCTTTAGTGGTGCCAGTGACAGGATGAGGAGCAACGGCCATAAAATAAAACACAAGTTCTACCTCAACATGAGGAAGGACTTTTTTTCCCATGAGGGTGGCAGGGCCCTGGGACAGCTGCCCAGGGAGGTTTTGGATGCTCCCTCTCTGGAGCCACCCCAAGCCCACGTGGATGTGTCCCTGTGCCACCCGCTCCAGGTGACCCCGCCTGGGCAGGGAGGTTGGACTGGGTGATCTCCAGAGCTCCCTTCCCACCCCAACTATTCAGTGAGTCTGCAAACAATAAAAATGATTGTAATTCACATTTCCTTTATTTTAGGGATCTGCTTTTACCCCTCGGGAACAGGGAAGGTTCCCCGGGGTGGCGTGGCAGAGCTCTGTGCCTGTAAAGTCCTGGGGAACTCGCAGCTCTCCTGCTGACCTCATTCCAGGGTTTGGGCAGTCCCACGTGGAACATCCTCTTCACGTCCGAAGGCTTCACAGAATCATAAAATCACAGAATTATTTAGGTTGGACTTCCCGTCTTTTTAAACCCTTTGGACACCAGGCTGCTCCCCAGCTGGGTTAAATCCAGCTGGAAGTCCAGGTTGGGGGTCACAGGGAGAAAATAAAAGTCACGGTTTGTAGCACCTGGGATTCCCTGCTCAGTCCCGTGGCCACCAAAGCAATAAATAAATATCTTCATTTGGGCCTGGGTGTCTTCGCAGGACCCTGATTGCTGTGGGGTTGAGGAGCTGTTTCTGGCACTGGTTATAAAATGCCCTGAGGGTCACAGGTGAGTCAGGCTGGGTTTCCAGGGTGCACCAGTGCCACCTCCCTGTCCTGCTGGGCAATCAAACCAGCCCCAAGTGGCTTTGGGGTGGAGGGCAGCTCTTTGTCCTTCCGCTCCTTGGAATCAAGATCCCTGAAAACTTTGACACGAATATCAGGGAACTGCGGTTTCCAGCACGTTTTCCGCTGTTAGACATCTGTCTCCCTTCCGCACTTGAACATTTTCTCACTTATTGCAATGCCTTTGTCTCCTGGATTCTTCTCTGGGGTTTCCGGATTCTTCTCTGGGGTTTCCACATATCCTTCTGTTACATACTGCGTGTTGGATTTGGCATTTACAGCTGGAACACAACATTTATTTATTATTATTTTTTTTTGTTATTCATGGCTGCAACCTGTTCTGGCCATGGTCAGCAGCAATTAATTAAGACAAGGATTATTTATTATTAATTTATTTATTTATTTATAATTATTTATTTATTTATTTATAATTATTTAATTATAGCTTTTTACCTTGTCCATTCTTCTCATGGCCTGGGCTGTCTTCGTTAGATCTGGATTTATAACTCTCCAGTGTCTGCTCTGAAACATCATTTTCTGGGGGGAAAAACCAGATTTAATTAAGAGAATGACGGGTTTTTTTCCATGATTCTTTCTCACCCTCTGCCCTGAGCATAAAAACCCTGAGGGAACGGCGGTGAAAGGGGGGGTTCCACCCGCCTGACCACCCCAGAGATGGGCTTGGGGCAACAATTCCAGGGTCAGCGCGTGGCTTGGGCAGGGCCATCCCTCACCTCTCCTCCACACCCCGTGGGCTTTCTTCAGCTTCACCATGAAAAGCAGGACAATGACGAGCAGCACGAAGATCAGAGCAGCCACCAGGACCGGCAGCAGGAGGTTCTTCTCCTTCTTGACGATGCCTTTGGAGTCGGGATTTTGCTCTGCAACAGAGGTTTGTGTTGTTACGTGCCCTGTGGGCCTCCGGTAATTAAGGCAAGAATGGCATCACCTGAGTGGGCACGGTGGGGGAGAGCAGAATTCACCTTTTTGGGCTTCACTTTAGGATGTGAGGTCAAGTTTTTTACGGCGTGAGCAAGGCAAAGTGGTATTGAACTGGGTGGCCTCGCGCCCTGGCATAGCAAAGCAGTAAAATCCAGCTTTTATTTTTTAGGTGGCACAAATGGCTGCGTTTTTGTGGTCTCCCCCAGGATTAGAGGATTAACCTGTCGGGAGGTTTGGAGGGGGTTTGTGGTCAGGGAGACCCAGGGAGCTCACGGCAGGTTTGGGAGCTCATTCACGTGTTCCTACCGAGGGTGAGGGTGGAAATCGCAGTCACGTTTTCACGTGGCGGTGGCACCTCTGTCCCGGGAGCTTCCTCTTCTGTGCCATTCCCACCGGGGGCTGTTTCAGGCCCTGGAGGAAGGGAAAGGAGAACAATATCTCTCTGAACGGAGCGTTTGAGAAATGCTCATTTCCCCAGCAGCTCCAGGGCACCGGGTGCTGCCTCTGGGCCCGGGTCTGTGCTCACCTCCCTGACTCTGTATTTCATTTTATTCTGAGCATCACCCAAGCTTTACGGACAGCAAGCCCTCAGTCTCTAACGCATTGCTAGAGAAACAATTAAAACCAAGCTGAGCTTGGTCATTTTGGAGCTTTCCCTGTGCATCAGTTTGCTCCTCTCGCCTGGAAAACCAGCAACAAGCAGAAATCCTTCTGCTTAAAGCAGATATTTTGGTGTTCGTGTCCTCGACTACTCCTTTACTGACAAGCCCTGTCCCTTGCCACCACCCCCCGTGTCTGATGAGGGAAATTCTTGCCACTGAAACCCCCAGAACTCGAGGAACCTCCCGGTTCTTCTGCTGTTGGTGTCACTTCAGTCCCAGTGCAGACAGAGAGGTGAGCTCTGATTTCTTATGGACACAGACAATACATGCTCATGTATAATTGTATATATCATATAGAGAGAGTATAATTAACTTTGATTTGCAAAGCTGAAATGATGGGGTGTACTGTGTGTCCCAAAACTCTGCATTAATAAGAGATTTTCCTTTCCTTTTCGGACCTGGTAAAAGCCAGGATGGTTTGGGTTGGAAAGGACCTTAAAACCCCTCTGGTTCCATCCTCTCTTGAAAGGTTCAGGCTCCCTTTGCCTGAACACACGTGTCAGGATTTATCAGACGAGGGTTTATCAGGATGCATTCATTCTGTGCTGTTTGTAATCACCAATTTATCACTTTTAAACCAATATAAACAACAAGTTTGTGCGTTTCTGAAGCAGCAGGTGATTTGTCACTGCAGGGCCTGTCGTGCTAAACAGGTGCAGAGTTCTTGGTGGGGCTTTGGCCAGTTTATTTGGGCTGTGGAGCTTTTGATTGTGCTGGAAATAAACTCCTGAGTTCAGGAAGCACAGGCTGGTGCAAGCACGGATGAAGAGTTGTTGCACAGTGCCATCTAGTGCAGCCCATCCCGAGCATCCCAGCCTGGCTCCCACCCTGCTGCTGATCCTGATCCTGAGCCTGAGCCTGCTCCCGTCCTTCCTCCTCCAAGGAGGGAGATTTTGGCAGCTCGCAGGGCTGGGAAGCTGAGGGAGCGAGGAGGAAGTGCTGTGCTGTGTGTCCCACGCTTCTCTGGGACGCGGGATGGAACGCCGTGCCTGGCAGCGTTCCCGGGCTGGTCATTCCAGCTTGGATAAACTCAAATTGGCAACTGAGACCAAACTCACCGTTAGGTGTGACCTCTGTGAGGGTTGGCTGGGATGGTGCTGGTGCTGAGCTGGGAACTGCTGGATCCCCTGGGGATGCAGAAGGGCTGGAACCTGCTGGAACTTCTGGGGATGCAGAAGGGCTGGGAACTGCTGGGTTCTCTGGAGGACTGGAAACTTCTGGGTTCTCTGAAGGGCTGGGAACTTCTGGGTTCTCTGATGGGCTGGGAGCTGCTGGGTTCCCTGAAGGGCTGGGAGCTGCTGGAACTTTTGGGGATGCAGAAGGGCTGGAAACTGCTGGATTCCCTGAAGGGCTGGGAACTGCTGGGTTCNAACTTCTGGGTTCTCTGATGGGCTGGGAGCTGCTGGGTTCCCTGAAGGGCTGGGAGCGGCTGGGTTCTCTGAAGGGCTGGGAGCTGCTGGAACTTTTGGGGATGCAGGAGGGCTGGGAACTTCTGGATCCTCTGGGGCTGCAGAAGGGCTGGAAACTTCTGGGTTCCCTGAAGGGCTGGGAGCTGCTGGGTTCTCTGAAGGGCTGGTTGGTTGTTTGGATCCTAAAGAGCCCCCCCAAAACGTAACAAAAATCAGAAGAGGCTTTGCCACTGAACAGATCCTTGAAGAATTACCCTGCCCTGCTCCATGCTCTGGATTGTTTGGGTTCTCTGTCTGGTCAGGGGTTACATTTACAGTCCCATCCTCCCACCCTCAGCTTGCCTGTCCTTGGAATGTATTTGCTGCTCTGAAATGAGGAATAAACTGAAACACCTTGCTGTGGGGAGCTTGGGGCAGGTGCTGCTGCTCAGCTCTGCCGCCGAGGAACAGCTCCAAACTCGTTTTGCCCCAGGTTCCTCCTTTAAAAGCAGATCCCACACGCAGGGCAGCAGACTCTGGGCTTCCGTGTGTATCTGCCTGAATTTCACCACCTCAGGGCAGTAAAACGGGGCAGGCAGAGCTGGAGGAGCTGCAGTACCCGTGCTGGGGAGGTCCTGGAAGCGGAAAGATGCCGTCAGCCTCTCTCCCCTCAGTGCAGGGTGCTGGATGATGCAGCTGGCTGTCACTTTGGGGCTGTAGCTGAGGACTCTCAACGTGCTGCTCGTGCTCCATTTCTTCCCATCAGCTCCCAGCTGGTGCCTGGTGTCACCTGCACGCGTTGGGAGAAAAAAATGTGAGGGATTTCTAGTCCAGAGCAAGAAATAAAAGCATTTCTATGACCCTGAATCCCTGTTCTCCATCGTTGCTACAGTGCAGGTTTGACTCTTCCCCTTTTCCAGCTGTGGGAAGTCAAACACGAGGATTCCTGGCCTCACCACGAGGAATTAGGGAGAGCCTGGTGTGATTCCCAGTGCTCCAGGTAATACTGATGATATGGGAAAATAAAGATGTATTTCATGTGGCCAGAGATGCGTCTGAACAGCCCTGGTGGAGAGGGAGGTGTTTTAGATTTACCTGAAGCTCACAAATATTTCTGTTTATAATGCAGAGGCTCTGATGCTTCCCCTTGCTCTGTTACCCTTAAATGACAGAAATTCCTTGTTTCCAAGTGAACCTTTACAGATCAGCATTTCTCAACCCTCTTTTCCACCCCCAGCAGGGCCCTGTAAGAGCTTCCAAAAGGCTTCCAGAGTGGTTTTGCTGGGAAGGAAATCATCTTTGTCAGCACCAGCTCGGTAATTACAGCTGGTTTGCCCCTGCTGAGCCCTGGTGGAACTGAGGTGTTGCCAGTAATTAAGATTTATTAGCTATTTTCTGATTAGTGTAAATATTTGCAGCCAGTGATTAAAGCTGGGAATGGAAGGGGGAGGAAGGAGAATTACTCCGAGCCTTCAAAATATGGAGAAAAACACATGCAGAAAGTTTGAAAAATAGTGGACTAGGACAATTATTTCTTGTCTTCCAAACAATTCAATCTGTGTCTGCCACCTCTTCACGCAAACGTTGCTGCTCTGAAAGCCAGCCCCCGACAAACCAACCCAGCAGCCACAGCTCAGGCCCCGTGGGGCTTTCCTGGGGGGTGTGAGGTGGCAGCTCAGGTGTTTTCTCTGCTCCAAAGGCAAGGAGGAGATAAAGATAAGGAGAGGTTTTTGTTAAAATATTGGGGAAACGCGTTGCTGGCCTGAAGGAGGTGTTTAATATCTGAACCGTGCGCTGTGATGTTACAAATAATTCACTTTATCGGGGTGGTTTTGGGCTTGGGGAACCCCCCTGGTTTTAGAAAAACACCGTGAGAAACAGATATAAAAAATCAGGGGGGACACACGGAGGTTTTTATAAGTCCCCAGCTGGTATTCCCCAGGTCCTGACCCTCACACGCAGCCCAGCTCTTCCCAAGCACAGGCAGGAGTTCAGGACCTGCTTTTCCAACCCCCCGCTCCACAGCACCTTCACTGCATTAAAACCCCTGCGTCTGCCAACCTGGTTTGCTTTTGTTATCAACTCTAATTTCTATCTACATTCAGGCCAGAAAACACGATTCTCTCTTGTTTTCTAGAGCTCATTTAAAAATAAACCATCTTGGGGCAGGGGAGCTTGCAGGTTCAGCTTCAAATGTGTTGCTTGATGATGCAAAACACAAGTAGGAGCTTGTTGATGTGTGAAAGAAAAGACATTTGCATCTGTGAGTGTTTTTCTCACATTTTGATACAGATGTGCACTGGAGCTGATAAGGCAGTGATTTTTTAGAATAATTGCTATTTATAGCACTTTTAGAATGGCATTTTTTTTGTGTAGCAGACTGGTTAAGGGAGAAGAAAGGCTGCTGGGGTTTTGAAAATTGTGGTTAGAGGATTTGAGGTTTGTTTTATCCCAGTGGAATTCAGTGCTGAGGTTCCAGGGGTTTGGGTTCATTTTATCCCAGTGGAATTCAGTGCTGAGGTTCCAGGGGTTTGGGTCCGTTTTATCCCACTGGAATTTACTGCTGAAATTCCAGGGGTTTGGGCTAATTTTATCCCAGTGGAATTAATGCTCCCCAGACCTGCACCAGGTTGTAGGGACGAGGGGCAGACCCAGCTGATGTTTCACCCCCCCTTCCCCCCCCCAGTATTTTTAAACCTCCCCAAAACTGACAAAAACAAATTTTAGTGCTCAGTCCCTGGTCCTTGAGCTCTTACCTGGCAGCTCTATCCCGTTGTCCAAGAGCCAGGAAATCCGGGGCTGGGGTTTGCATCCCCGGGTGTAGCAAGAGAGTTGGATGCCTCTTCCTGCGTCCTGGGATACTTCCAGTACCGGATGGGAAGGAGCAGCTGCAGCAGGAAGGTTTAGGATCAGTTTAGGGCATTTCCTACTCGTTTTTTATGAGCTTCATTGGAGGGGACTGAGCTAAGAGCAGGATGAGGTGCTGAGCACCGTAAATGTGCGTGGAAAAAGGTCTGGATTTGAGGAGCTGTCTCTGTTTGTCCCGCTCCTCTGGAAAAATAAAAACAGGCGAGGGAACTTACCCAAAATCTCAACTTTCTGCCTCTTGCTTTTGATGTGCCTGCTGTAGTAGAAGCACGTGTAAACGCCTTCGTCCTGCACTGTCACGTTGGGCAGCTGGAGGGATAATTCCTCCGTGGAATAACGGAGGAGTTTGTACCTCTGGTCTCTTAAAACTGCAAGGGAAAGACAAACCAGCACGCCGTGGGTGTGGGTACAGGAGGGGGAATCAAAGCACGAGGAGAGTTTTTATTGGGGCATTTTAAAATTTTTAGTTTTTTACTACAAACCTCTCTACTCTCCTTTCTCCCTCTTGACTTCCTAGTCTTTGTTTCTTTCCTCCTGCTGGATGATTTACAGGAGCCCTCAGGGTCAGCCCAACAAGTGCATGAACTTTCCCCACAACTGCAGCCCAGAAAATGCAACTTTCTGCCCTTAAATGGAACTGAAACCGGGGGTTTGTACAACCATCAGGGAGAAAGAGGCCTTTAAAACTCAGACCTCAAAACCTCTCTTTTTATTTTAATTTTTTTTTCTTTAGCCGAGGTTTTGCGAACTACGGAGCTGGAAGGAAAGCACAGCAATTTATGGATTAAATATTAAAGGATTTTGAGGCCACCGTGGTGTCAGACTCATAACTGGCTTGTCATATTTGTAGGTGAGACTGGAGGGAACTGATTCCCACAGTGGTTTATTGGAGAAGCAGCGTGACAGAGGCTCCCGGTGGTGACTCAGATTAAAAGTGAAAACCTCCATGTGCAGGGTCAGGTTTGGTTTCTCCCTAAACAAGGATGCTTTTCTTTTGCATTGCAAAAAAAAAAAAATATCCAGTGAGCCTGGACTTCTCCAGGATCCGAATGGTTTGGGAACTCCGGTCCTTGTGGGTGTTGCTCCTATGGATACCCAGTTCCTTCCCTACCCCTAATAAATTGCCTCCCTTTATGGTATAAAATACTGAGAACATAAATCTATGTGAAAAAGAGACGTAACTGATGGAGAGGTGATTTCCTCCAAGGTCTTGTTAGTAAATAATCAGATTATTTTACTACAACAGAGGAGAGGAACTCCCACCACAGCCTGCTGTGGATTTTGGGAGCCTGGATGTCCCAGCAGCACAGGGTGGGTTGCAATAGCCCCATTTCCCACATGGATTAGCCCCATTCCCACATGGATTAGCCCCATTTCCCACAGGGGCTCAGCACTGTGTCGCTCTGGATCCCATCTGAACCAAATTCCCGTGCCCTGCACTGGGAGTGCTGAATTTGGGATCCTGGATGGCACGGGCCCTGGTGCACGCACGGCTGGGTTATTTCACACTGCTAACGAACACCCAGCCCGTTTATTCCTGTAACTAAGTGGGGAAAGAGCTCCTCAGGACATTTTCTGTTCAGAAATATTGGCAGTGTTTGTGGGAAGTAGCAGTGGGCTGGCTTGGTGTGGGTGGCAGGAGCTGCTGGCTGCGACTCCCACAGCAGCCTCAGAGGACCCTCGGCTCCTGGGCGGTTTCAGTGGGAGCTGGGTACCCAATTTGGGTGAATCCCAGTCATTATTATCATTAAAACCTAAAGGATTTCACAAGGAATGCTGATGAGATGCAAAGGGGGAAGGCCAAGGCACTCCTCATCCTGCATTTGGACCAAGAGAGGCAGAGAGAAGGACAGAGAGATGTGAGGTGGAGGGAGAGGAGGGGAATGCAGAAACTGCAACTTTGGCTTTGCCAGCACATCCTAGAATCACTGCTTTTCCCCCAAAATCTCCTCCTGGTGCGCTGCATCGAGTTCCCTGAGTGGAAGAGTGCCCGGGGCTGTGAGGAACATCCACCCCCGTCTCCCTTAAAGCCACGAGTGGGTTCTGTGCTCATCTCCGGGTGCTGCTGGCAGCTCCAGCTCCTCGCTGGGTGCCAGACCCCTCCTGGGGGGTTTCCTGCTCATCAGGAAATGATTTACCATGACTCCTCTTCTGCCAGGAAGGGGCTGGGGCTCAAACCCCCCCGAGGGAAGGAGTCACCGTGGCCAGGGGGGGACAGCCCAGTGCCCCCGGCCCCGGTGGAAAGTGTGGCCACGCTGGGGTTTCACACTTACCCCGCTGGGCGTTGAGGAAAACGGTGAAATTGTGGGGGTTTAACCACTGCAGGGTGTAGTTGTTGTTGCTGAGGGTGCTGAAGGTGCAGTGAAGGTTCAGGTTTTCTCCTTCCATCAGAGTCACAGTGTCACTGGCAGCCCCTGGAAACCCCCCTGCCACGCACCGGGGGGGGAAAAACAAGGGGGAAAATGTGCCATGAAGCAAAGCATCGATGTTTGGCACAGAGCCATGTGCCAATTGTCCTTTTTTCCAAGGGTTTTTCTGTAGTTCTACATTGGTTGTAGGGATATAAATAAATCGCTGTCATTGGTCAGGTCATCATGGGCACCGAGTGCCAAAGGTTTGGGATCTTCACCCGCCAGCACGACCAGATTTAGTTATCAAACCAGTTTTAGTTATTAGCCAATGAAATATTTCATTGTTAGCCAGGAAAGAACTGACAGCAGACCCATTTCATGCACTCTCTCCCTGTATTTAAACACAAACATTCAATTTTCAATTATTCCATTATTATAACTAAATAATATTTCAAGTCCCTTCCAACCCAAACCATTCTCTGATTTTATGTCCCACTCTGGAGCTGTTGAACCTGATTTGCTCAGTGTATGACTGAGCAGTGAATGATTTTCCAGCACCTCTGAAAAACGAGGCTTTTTTTATTCAGAAATCGTAATGCTACCACTGCTTGGAAACTTCTTTTGAAAAAAAAAAACAAACCTGGCCTGGCCCAGGTTACTAAAATGAAATTTCATTCTCTCTTCTCCCAGTTCATTTCACAGGCAGGCAGTAAAATGTGTTTTTTCTCTCCAGACATTCTAAGGTAGATAAAACACTTTGTGAAAATATTTGATGACCTGGAATGAATTGCCTTCTCCAGACAAAAAACCGTGCCCTGGAGAATACTAAGAGTGGTGCCTGGGTCGGAGTTAAGTAAATGGGCAGCAGGAGAGTTTTGTTTTTCATTCCTATTTTGGGTGTTTTGATTTGATTTTCCAGGTAGCTGTCGGCTGCCAGTTCCCACTGCAGGTTGGGGAAATGAATCTTTCTGGGCTTCGGGGAAGATTTTTACCTTCTTAAAAATTTTAAATCCCTCCAAAATGAAGTTTTTGTCGGGCATTTTGCTGGAGCTGATTTTTGTAACCTCTAGAATCAGACCTGTCTCCCTGTAGGACTGGCAGCTCCTCATGGGGATTGGGGCTGTGCCTGTCCTTGAGAGGATCTGTGGCGGGAGGTGAGAGTTGTCTGAGAGGCAGCTGGGGGTTGTCTGTGGTTTTCCACGGGCCCCTCGGGTATTTCTGTCCCCGTGATGGTTTCCTGTCACCGCCAGCAGCGTGGGGTCTGGCAGATCACACCTCTGGAGGTGACAGCGGCGAGGCTGAGCAAGAAGAGGTGGCGGGTGTTGCTTGCTTTTCCAAGCCGGGGCATAAATGTAATTTATGTAATTTCCACGGGAGACCACTGGAAAATGGGGTTCATTCAGAGCGTGACTCACGGGGCAAATCTGCCTGCACGGGGGCTCGGCTCTGCAGCCACTGTGGCCCAGGCCAGCTCGGGCACTGAGCACGGGAGATGTCCCCATGCCAGCTCCGGGGGTGGTGGCGTGTGTGGATCCCACCTGGAAAAACCACTCTGGCACCGAGTGCAGTGATAGATTCACCTACAGGAAAGGGCAACGATTTTGTGCTGGAAATTGCAGGATGCACTGAGCAGAGTGGTTTAGCTCTGGCTGCTGCTCTTGGAGCCCCCAGGAAGTGACCGAGAGCTCCTTGCACTGAGCCTTGCACTCAGAGCGCGGGTGCGGGGTTATCTGTGAGCCTGGAGCCCGCAGAGCCACCCTGTTTAACGAGCTGGTTTTGTCCTGGCTGCTGACCTGCGAGTGGAGCTGAATTAATTCTGGCCAAGGCAGCAGCTACAAATTCACCCTGCAGGAGCCTGCGGCAGAACTGGGGGAGAGGGGTTGTTCTGGGAATCAGCAAAGGGTCAGCGAGAGCCCTGCAGTGGTTTCTGCTCCTGAGTCTGGCAAGGACGGAGAGGGAATATTGCCCCAGCACCAGGACCGCGCATCCATTTCTCCTGCAAAGGTCAGGAGCGCAGCCTGCGGGGATCCTGAGCCTGGATTGCTGCCTTGCTCCTTCCTGCCTTGGATCTTTCCCTGTTTGGCACAAATACGAATCTCTCTCACTCTCCTGTGTATGAGAGACAAAGGAGGTCGAAATAAGCTGCCTCCTCCGGCAGGAGTGAGGAGACTGAGCACCTAAAGTGCTCTTCTTTTTCAAAGTATTTTGCAAGCGCTCCCTAAGTTACTCTGACTTCTATCAGCCTCTTTTTACACAATGCACGAACAAAAGCACCCTAGGCAGTGACCCTCTGTCCAAATTTAAGGCAGAATCCTCTGATATCCCGAAGCTTTGCCGCCTCAGGCGTGTGCCACCAGCTGCCAGGAGGTGACTCGGTCTCACTGATCCTGCCTGTAGGAGTCAGGGAGCTTTGGGGCGACGATATTTCTCTGCCACCCAGAGACCAGCAGCCCAGCCTTGTGCCGGGTGCGCTGGAGCTCTGGGAACGGAGCCGGACGGGAAAGCGGGGACGGGCTCACGCCCAGGGCTTACCTTGCAGCAGGAGCAGAGCCACGGCGAGCAGCCCCCCGGGGACGGTCATGCTGTGCTGAGCTGGGGCTCGGCTTCCTCCCTCTGCGGGGCTGCCGCTGCCGCAGGTCCCTTTTCAGCACGGGGGGAGCGCATTTGCCGTGACTTCATCAGCGCCGGGGTCTCTGCCCCCTTCCCTCGCTCTCCTCTGCCCCCACCTCGCGTTTCCCGTGTGCCGGGGAACCTGTGACCTCACGGGTCCCTCGGATGGGGAACTGGTGGGCGGCAGGACCGGGGGCACTTTGCCTCGCACCCCTCCAGCTCTGCCCCCCCCAGCTCAGGGAGAGAGGCACGGGCAGGGAGAAGGTCGAGGATTAGAGAAATACGGGTTTGGGGTCACTGCGATGCCGCAGGATTTAATCCCCCGAGGCCAGGAGGCAGCCGGGAAGGCAGCGCTTATTTGGTGGACGCTGGCAAAGTTGCTTGAAAACCCATTTAAAGTCCCCGTGTCAAAGCAATGTCACTCTAGAGGCACCCTGCTGCCGTCCCGGGAGGGTTTGCCTGGCTCTGCCTGCGGGGATGCTGGAGGAAGCAGCAGCGGGAGACAGGGAATTGAGCGGTTTGTGGCCGTGCAGGGAGGGCAGAGCTTCCCGAGGCGCCCGGGGACACCAGCGGCTCCCAGGGGGCACAGTTTGGGTTCCCCGTGCCCCCTTTGCAGGTCTGGTTATCCCAGCTGTGCGTCCCTCCCCCGGGTGTGCGATAACTGCTGGCATCACTTTTATCCGAGCCGATTTTAGGATTTGTGATTTCCAAAAAGAGTTTTAGGCAGATCCTCTTCTGGCCCTTCTTTGCAACCGCCCAAAATTTGGTGTGGGCAACTATTGCTGTCGAAATGGACTGAATTTAATAAGATAATTACGGTTTAAAACCTGTGTGTATTTGCAGGATGTGGGTTGGAGTGAAGTGGACAAAATGGTTAATTATAAATACATGGTGTGTTTTAGTTCTGATTTATTAGGACCTGTTTCCATGAAACTTTCAAGCGCAGGGAAGTGCATCCCTCAGTGGATATTTGGTTGATAAAAGCTGTGGCTTTTGTGTCCATCATCATTACTCAGTTTTACTGGAAAACAGAGCTGTGGGTGATGAATTTAAAGCAGTTGGGTTGAAAGATAAAGCTCTTGCTGGATTAAAAAATCCAGATTAAGAAAGATGTGTTGGAAAAGTAAGTTTAGTTGGAAAGCTGTGCCTTCAGCTGCACACATCCAAACCTGAGAGTGAAATAACTCCGGGGAAAAACTGAATCCAGAGGGAAAACCCCATCCCTGAGCATGGAAAACCAGAGCCGAGAGAATTTTGTGCCATCTGCTGTCGAGTGAATGAATTTCAGCCTCAGAAAAGGAAAAATGCAGCTCGAAATTCCACCACACTCCAGAGGAAATCTGAAATAGGAAGGGTGCTTGGCATCTTTATTAAATCACCTACGAGATATTTTTGTCTGACTTCCGAGAATTCCATTTAATGTGAGAAGCAAATTAAAATGCAGTGGTTGTTTTAACAGTTGTTAGCACTTGAAACCGAGATTAAAAACAACCACCCACACCCCCCCTGCCTGCCCCACCCCCAAAATAAAAAAATACAGATGTCACAGGTAATTACAGCTATTTTTGGCAATACAATTATTGGGTTTTTTTAAACAGCAAACATTTTTTTTTTCCCCTCAAATAAATACAATCTGCTCACACTGAAAAAAACCAAAACAAACCATAATAAACAGAATGATACAACAGGTCGAAAATGAAACAAACAAACAAAAAGGAGCCGTTGATAAGATCAGGTCTGAAGAGAAGGGAGAAGGTTCAGAAAATACATTTTAATGGGAAATAATAAAGGAACTGGCTGTTTTCTGTTGTGGGCCGTGAGGATTCCCTGGGGAACGCGTTTGAGGAAGTGGGGAGCAGCAAGAAGTGATTTAGAGCCTGTGCAGCCCATCGCAGGCGCTGCTAATTGCATTTATTCTGGTCGCTGATCGCCGTCCCGAGCACGTCTGCTCCCCCACCACTTCTGTTTGTGACTTAAAAATCATCTCCTCTGTGCCTCTTTTTAGAGAAACGAGCCCAAACCACAAACCAAAGCCATCGTTTGGGGACAAAAATCATCACTCCCATTAAATTCACTGGAATTTAATAGCAGAAGGAGGCTCCTGCCCTCAGCCAGCTTCCGTCTGAAACTCTTCAGCTGGAGCAAAAAGGGAAATAATCAGTTTTTTACTGAAGTTATTATGGTCTGGATCCTCATTTTGCATTAACAAGCAGAGCTCTGTTGATCTGAGGATAATGCGGATTTAATCCTTGTCTTCTTCTAAGCCACAAACTGCAAATGACGAAAATTAACCATTTATTCTTGGCAGGTTTGCAGCTTCATTCCTTCCTTGTGGAGAGAGGGGAGAATCTGGGAAGTGCTGTTTGCCTCCTGGAATAAAACTGGGGGTCGGATGCAGCTCGCAGTGGAGGAGAAGATTCTGCAGAGATCAGGTTTAATGTTCTGGGACCAAACACTGGGGTGACATTAAACCCACATCAATGAGCAGCAATGGAGTGAAAGTGAAGCAGCAATTCTTTCGTCCTCTTAACTCCTCAGTTATAAACTTAAAAGGAATACATTTTTCCTCTTTTTTTCCCCCCAAAAAGCCTTTTCAACACGACACTGCTTAATGCAAAACCCCCCAAGAAACCTCAAAATGCTGAAGAAAATAAGATTTTTCTCCCTGTGATTCTTGACACCTAATTCGAGACAAGACTACCATTGTCAAAATATTTCCCAAACATCCAAAAATATACTTTTTTTTTTAAAGAAGAGTATTTTAACACCTACCTCCTCAACCAGAACACTTTTTTCTCTATTACTCTATGCAAAGAGCAGCTAACACCACTCAAATTGTGCATTCAGGTTTTGCTCCCTCTCTGTTTCATGCAGCTAAAAAAACTCCTGTTAATGTCACAACTCCAGCAGGATCTGAGCAGCCTCCACTCTTTCTACAAGCAATAAATGTTAGAACAGGACAATATTTATTGCCCCAATTTACACCTTGCTGGCATGAAACCAAAAACCTGGAGAATTCACACGCCTCAGCAACCAAACTTTTTTTTTTGTGTGATTGTCAAATATTTCATTTGAAACTTTTGGCGCGGAGGAAAACAAGCCGGAAATGCTCTTCAGAATGTCCGCAGACAGCCAAAAATAGTTTAAATCACAATGAAAAATGAACCTGACAGCGATAAAACCACACAGGAGCAGGGTTTGTTTTTTTTTTTCCTGCCCTAAATTTCCTGTCCTAAATTTCCCCCCTGACTTTTCAGTTCCATCCCTGCTGTAACAACGCACTCCCGAGTGGCCTAAGGTGGGTTACCCAGTCCTAAAGGTACAAATAACAGGATATTCCTATGGGAATACTGTGGGAATATCCGGGACGCTGCCCAGGATGTGCTGTGCCCTCCCTGGAGAGCTCAAAGCTGAGCCCAGCCCGGCTGGGTTTGCTCGGTCCCGGTTGTTTCCCCCCAGTTTGGGAAGAGGGAATTTGCAGTTTGTCGCTCCTTGGTTGTCGTGGCAGCTTGGGGGAGGTGACAGCAGCCCTGCCCAAGGGGAAACTCCACTAAAACACCACCCAAAACTTGGTTTTTTTAATGAATAATAAGCGTCAAACCTGGCCAGGGTTGACTCCTGTGCCTCCCACCCACTGGAGACGGGGGCATTCAGCACTTTCAGCAGAGGCAGAGCTGGGCTGGGAGGACAGAAAAGTCTCTCCTGCAGCACCTGAACGTGCCTTGGGTGCTGCTTTTTGTTTTATTGTTTTGTGGTTTCCATTTGTTTCCCGGAGCAGCTGTGGCTGCCCCATCCCTGGAAGTGTCTGAGGGCAACCTGGTCTGTGAAAAATGTCTCTGCCCACGGCACTGGAGGAGCTTTAAGGTCTTTCCCAAGCCAAACCAGTCTGGGATGATCCCATTGCTGTGAACACCCAGACTCGTGGCCCAAATCCGGAAAGGGGAGTGCCTAAATCTCCTTCATCCCATTTCAACGCATCTTTAAGTACCTGCTGACAGCAAGTCTGCCCTGCTGAAGTGTCTGCAGCAACTTTTTGACCCAAGGCTGATAATTTTAGATAATTCTGATCCTAAAAATCCCTGCTCTGATGGCACTTTATGTTACAAATACCCACCGTGGTCTATTTTGTGGCGCAGCTGGTTTTAGCATCCTGCAGGCTCTGGCACCAAGAGGATCCCCCTTGTGATCCCAAACATTTTGGTCAGAGATGGAAACCCTCCTCTTCCCCTTTCCCCCAATCCCAACCCTTCCCCCAGTGGATAAATAGCATCTTAATAAGCCAAATGTTGTTCCTAAATTTAAGAGTGCTGGGGTTTTTTTTTTTTAGCTGCTTTGTCTTTCTGACAGATGGCACTTGGGAATTGGGGGTAAGGAAGCAAAGCACTCAGTGGAGGCTGAATTCCAGCAATTTTTCATTCCATCGTTCCTGGAGCAACCTGCTGGCTGCAGAATCCCACCAGGGCTGACAAAGGGACACAAAGCCAGCCCTGGGTAAATGGCCAGCACAAAAACCCCAGTACCAAAGGGGAAAACCCCTTTCCCAAAGCCTTCCGAAGGGAATTCAGCTGGCACAAACCTTTTAGGCTGTGTCTGGGCACAAGGGTGGATTTCCATAATCAAAGTAAAGGAACAAAAACCCAAATCTGAACTCCCTAAATCCCTCAGGTTTGGTTGGAAAGGGCTTCTTTTGCCTCCACTTCAAAGAAATCCCTCCCAGCTTTTGTTGCGCTGACTTCTGATGCTCAAACTTCACCTGGAACTGATGAGAAATTCGGAATTTTCCTCTGATTCAGATCAACACCAACCAAAGCACAGCATCCAACAAACGTTCTGAGCACTCCCCTCTCTGTCTGCTCGGGCAGAGGAGAGGAATAACCCGGTGCTGCCTGCAGAGGCACCGCTGGACTCATTTCCAGCTCTGGGGACACACTTTTGTTTTCACGGGAGGTGCTGAGGCTCTGGGGGCTGCGAGCGGAGCAAGCACGTGGTGCTGAACGAGCCTGCGGATGCCTTGCAAAAACAGCAGTGAGAAAACAACCCCAGCATCCTGCCTGCCACGGGGCTCACTGCTCCCACCGTGGTGCAGTGAAAGTGTCACCAGGGCTCCCTTCAAGGTGGGGAAACCAACCCCGAGCTGACTCCGTGCTGTGTGAGAGCCTCAAGCTGGATTTTCCTATTTTTTTTCCCCCCCTCAAACCAGCCCCTTTTGTTGGTTAAGTGAGACTTTTTTATGGCTGTGTGAGATATGCTTGGAGCGATCCACCGGACGGATGGTGAGGATTTTTCCCACTGTCAGTAAAACACAAGGAAGAAGAGACATTCTCCAGCGCTCAGAAAGGCCATGGGGTGTCCTTGCCGGGCTCTTCCCTACTCCTGTAGTAGGGTTTCTCTCCAGTTAAAGCCTCCAGTTGGTCCATGAGTGAGAGGGAGGATGGGGGGGTCTGTGAGCTGCCAAACTCCAGTGTCTCCCAGCTCTTCGCAGGAGCAGAACCCCAGGTAGGGAATCTGCGAGGAGAGAGGTGGGGATTGAGGCGGTGAGCAGGGACTGAGCTGGGCAGCCCCAAGGGATGAAGCCCTGCTGTTCTACCCGAGAATTTCACCCTTTTTTTCTCTCTATCCCTCTCCCAAAGTCCGTTTTCAGAAGGTGATCGACCGACTGTGCACCACTGCTTGTGCAGAACACTGGGAAAAACAGATTATACCCTTGGAATGTAGTCTAAAAATGCAGCTTGAAATGGAATGTAGCTTTAAACTGAATGCAGTTTTTTAAATGGAATGTGGTCTTTAAATGGAATGGAGCTTTAAACGGAATGTAGTTTTAAATAGGGGCCAGCTCAAACCAAATGTGGTCCCAAACCAGCACAGCTTTGGAAGGAAATGTGGATGTTCCTGCAGCTCAGGGGTTCCCAGATGAGCCCTGAATATCCCAGGGAGCCCCTGCAAGGCTGGCAGAGGGCAGGAAAGGAGAGAAAGTAAAAAAACCACATTTTAATTTCCAGCCTTTTGATGGTTAACATCTCTTTAGATGAAGAGGGGAAGTGCTGTAGGGCAGAAGTGCCCTGCTCGCTGTGCTGAGGGGGTTTGGGGCACTCTGCACAGCCCCTTGTTCCCACAAACCCAAAACAGGCCCTGCAAACCCCTCTCAGGTGGGCACCCGACCCCACAAACCCAAAACAGTCCCTGCAAACCCATCCCACGTGGGCACCTGACCCTACAAACCCAAAACAATCCCTGCAAACCCCTCTCAGGTGGGCCTCTGACCCCACAAACCCAAAACAGTCCCTGCAAACCCCATCCCAGGGTTGACCCCCACACCTGTCCCAGCCTCCCAAACCCTTCTCCTTCCCTCTCCCGCCTCCCGAAACGAGTGGAGCTCAGAACAAACCCTGCTTCAGCAGACCCCAAATTGGTTTTTCCTCCCCGCAGGGGCAGGGCTTTGCTCCTTGCTGGCACTCACCTTTCGGACCATCTGTACAAAATCCTTGGAGTTCTGAGGCGAGAGCCCCTGGAGCTGGCAGGTGCAGGCCTCCAGGGAGGAGGCGTGAGCCACGATCAGGATGTTATTTCCTGCAGTAAAAGGAGAAGTGCAGGCTGAGCAGGGAGACAAAGCCAGATTTAGGGGCTGGGGCCCGAGATCAAGCAGGCGTTTAAAACACTTTTATCGCACAACACCGCGTCGGGCTGCGAGTGAAGGGGGGAGATGAGATTTGTTAACACGTTTAGAGGCAGTTCTCAATTTTCAGGGTAATGGTTAAATCGCTCCTACTTAGTTTAAAAAGAAAAAACAAGAATTCCAGCGAGATTTCAGCCGTGCTGGGAAGCAGATGCTTTTTGCCTACACAAAAATTAATTCCTATTACAACAAACGCTTTAATTTCACTGCCTGGCTTTCCGCAGTGGCAGCTTCAACATTTCCATTTCCAACCTCCTTTGCAGCCAGAGCCCCACTGTGCTACTGAAGTTTGTGGGCAAAGCATTAAAATCAAAGCTTAGAACGTGGAGGCAGGTCAGTGAAATGAAATCAGTGAAAACACCAGAATTTAGGAATTCTGAGAACGCTGTGCATGCAAAGTAACAGCTGGGGATTTTTTAAAAAAAAAGTCAATATTGTGTTTGGAGAAATGTTTTAAGGTCTTTTTGGGGAATATAATTTGGAGGAGGAGCTCAGATAGGGGAGGGAAATGCCCCATTTAATGCTGGGAACACACAGCAGAGGGCAAAATCATTTATTCCCTCGGGAAACAGCTGCCACTGGGTAGGGACCCCTCAAATAATTCTGCTATTTAACTCTGTGGCCTTTTCCTTTAAGCTGAGTGTATCCAAACTCAGTTCTGATGCACACAGGAGTTCCCAGTGCTTCTGGGAGAGAGGATGAGAGGTTCAGGCGTGGGAATTCATCCCCTAAAGGGGGAAAGGCTGGTCAGGAATATTGGAATCCACATCCCAGCCTGCCTGGCTTGGTTTTCACCCCCTCTGCAGCACTCACCTTTGCCTTTACATTCACTGATGATTTCCTTTGTGACCTGGTAGCTTCTGCTTATGTAGGTATCATAAGACTCAGAAACCACCAACTTGCTGACAGGAATATGAGGTCTGTGAGCAGAAAAACACATCCAGTGAATGCTCAAAATAAAGAATTCTAAGTGCAAGGTCTGTGAGCAGAAAAACACGTCCGGGTTTTTTTTTTTTTTCCCTTTACCTTTTCCTCCTTTTTTCAAACTTTTAATGTTTCAATTGCTTATTCCACCTGAGGGTTCTTAAACTCAGGGGTGCAACGGGACAAGGGAAGACCAGGATTGAGGTGATACCATAGAGCAGATAAGGCCTGACACAAAATATCTGTCACCAAACCCAAGGAGGTGGCACTCCTGTGTGTGTTAGCTCAGCCCAAACCATTAAGTTTTAGGAAAATCCTAAAAATCCTTCGGGGGTTCCCTGGAAACACATAAAGATCCCAGGACAAGGAGTGCTGGGAAGAAAACCTCCATGATCAGGAACATGGCTGGAACTGCCAGTGATGTGGGAGCAGCCTCGAGCCTGCTCCAAATTTATTTTGGGAGCCTCAGCAGCTCTTCCAGTCAGCGCCTAAACTTCAAAACTCAGCAGAGTTTGGTGCTGAGCCCTCGAATAAGCAATGGCAGACCCTCTCAGCCCCTCCTTTGTGCTACCTGTAGGTTGTATCAACGCTTAGAGTAGCTGCAGCTAAATCCACAGGGGGTATCCAGGCTGGCAGGGTGCTCCCAGACACCCACTTGGTCCACTCAAACAAGCCCGGCTCTATCCGGATTTTCAGGTTGTTCTCCTGTTGCATACCTGGAAAAGAGGGAGAGGAGACCAGATAGCAATGGAAGTAGGTGGGAAGGAAGAAAGCAGCTTTAATGCTTCAGTTTGATTGCTAATTTATTTATTTTTCTATGGAAAATGAAGTATTTAATGTATGTATTTAATGTATGCCAGGAAATGTCAACCTCTGGCTGGCAGCTGGTGCAGTTAGAAAGGGGTTCCTTAAGGATTGTGCTACTGTAAACTATATTCCTATGGAAATAATAGTTACCATTCACTTAGGCCCGTGCTTTTTACCTGTTGGTCAGTGTTTTATGCAGAAAGTGAAGAGAATTCAGCCCCTCCCTCGTGGGTTCTTACCTTTCAGGATATTGTGAGCTGTCTGGACACACCGCAGGGATGGGGAGCTGTAGATGTAGTCTACAATGGTATTTGTTTCTAGCAAGGCTTCACCTGCAAGGAAGTTTTGACCTTTGTGAATAAATCCAGAGAAAAGGCATTGCAAGGAGCTGCTTCTCACAGGTCTGGCCAAAAAGCAGCCAGAAAAATTGTAAAGGTCTCGGATTTAATTTCGTTGCATTTGTAAGCTGTAAATCAAATGATTCAACACAACTCAAAGCCAGCTGAATTGAGCCGGCTGGATTCTCTGCTAGCATAAATCACCATTTCATTACACAGGTGGGAGATCACTGCCAACGAGACAAGAACCAACTCCACTGTCAGGGCTGTTAATATTCCTGCAGTGCCTGAGGGAACCAAGGGAGAGCAGGGATCTGCTCAGGCTTGTAGCAGGAGCCACCTTTTTGTTCTGCTGGAAGAGCAGGACCAAGGAGGGGGAGCAAGGAGGGGACATTAACCCTGACAGTGGCTGTCACCATGGGCAGGCTGACCTGGAAATCTCTTGAGAGAGTGGAGTAATTTAGGAGAGGGACATCTCCCAGCCCTCTGTCACAGGGAAGCTGCTCACGGGCTTTGGTCACCACAGGAATTACGGCAGCAGCACTGCCAAGGTCACACGGTGCCACCGCCGCTGCAGCCGCGTCCTCGGAGCCCTGACTGCCACCAGCAAAGTGTGTCCTCAGACCCCTGCCATGTCACCAGCAAAATCAGCCCTGGGACCCCTAAAAAATGAGCCCTGGGACCCCTAAACCAGCAAAGTGTGTCCTTGGAACCTTTTAATGCCAAGAGCAAAGTGAGTCCTCAGACCCCCTGAGTGCCACCAGCAAAGTGTGTCCCTGGAACCTTTTAATGCCACACAAAGCGTGTCCTCAGACCCCTTTATTGCCACCAGCAAAGTGTGTCTTTGAATCCCCTGAATGCCACCAGGGAAGCGTGTCCTTGGACCCCTTTATTGTCACCAGCAAAGTGTGTCCTCAAACTCCTTTCACGCCCCACAAAGTGTGTCCTTGGCCCCCTGAAAGCCACCAGCAAAGTGCTGAGACACTCCCAGCCTCCCTTCTGCCACATGCAGATTGCAAACCCTGCTGCCATGTGGCTGGGAGTCTGAGCATCCTCCTGCTGCTGCTGCTGCTGCTGCTGCACAGTGATTTATTTGTGTTCAAAAAAGCCAGGATAATTTTAGCTGCCCTAGTTTGGATGTGACCAGCGAGGAGTGCTTGGAAGGATTTGAGCAGGAGAAAACGCTCGGTGCTGGGCTCGTGTCTCCAAGGGGCTGGGCTCCCCTCATCACAGCTCTCAAGATGTGCTCTGTGACTGGCAAAGGATTTTCTGTCTGCGCACAAACCAACAGGCTCGGAATTCGGGGACAAGGATGGGGAGGGTGGGAGAACACGGGAAGTGATTTGGGCTGTGTTTGTGACAGCATAAACCCAGGCAGACTGGTAAAAGTGTATTGGTGATGCAAACTGGATGAAAAAAAGCGTATTTTGCGTGAGGTGACAGGGACACTGCTGCATTTCTCCCCAGTGTGGATAGTAACAAAATCTTCCCAAAGCACCCATCCTTCTGATGGCTCTGATTTCAGCCCACGTCCTACATTTCCTGCTGTGCCTTTCCCTCGGCTGCAGCAGCTGAAGGAGACGAGGTTTCCTTTGAAAGACGGAAATTGCTGGGGAAGGCGAGGGGACTTTGCAAAGCTCCTTGAAACGTTTAAACCCCACTAGCTCAGGGCATCCAATCCCTTTTTTCCTGCCTTGCACTTTACCTTTCTCCGATGGGGGGTGTAGGAGGAAGATTGTGAAGCTTCCTTGGGCAAGCTCTTCATGGGATCATGGGATGGTTTGGGTTGGAAAAAACCAAAAACCCTGCGGGCAGGGACACCTTCCACTATCCCAGGTTGCTCCAAACCCTGTCCAGCCTGGCCTTGGACATTGCCAGGCACGGGCAACCTGTACCAAAGCCTCCCCACCCTCACAGGGAAGAATTCCTTCCCAAAATCCTGCCCGAATCCCCCGTCCTTCAGCTCCCTTTGCCTGCTGAGCAGCACTTACCCACGAGCCTGGCCTGGGTGCAGCCCAGCACGGTGATGGGAGCGTCCTTTTCGTAATCCCTGAACCCACCACTCCTCTGAGGTAAGTTGTGAGGCATGTTCAGGTTACTGCGCACGTACCTTCCTGCAGGGAGAGGGCCCAGCCGGGATTATTCCCTCGGACAGAGGCACAAACATTCCACCCGATCCTCCCCTCTGCCACCACCTCGGCTGCGCTTCGCAGCTCCCGCCTGGACCCGGCTCTCAAGCGCTTCTTCCCACCAGCAGTCCTCACGGAATTAAATCAAACAGCTCTCGCCAGCTCAAAACCAGCACAGAACGTTGCTGAGGTTTTTAAAATTTTTCTTTAGGACTGATTTCCTCAAGGGAAAGTTGTTTCTATCCCAAATGTTGCAATTTACAGGAGGCTGGAACGTCAGAGCTCTTCAGCCACAGTTCAGAAAGAAGGGAGTTGTGAAATCATGCTTTCAGTACAAGATACTGGTGTTTTTGAAGAGAAAAAAGACTTTTAGGACAAATTTCTGATCAGCTCTAAGGCCAACAGAGCCTGAAGTTAAAATCTGTTGACTATAGTCTGAAACCCAAGCATAACACTGGGTTGAAAACACCAATTTATGGCCCCAAAACCACTCTGAGCAGGGTTATTTTCATTTAGGACTGAGAGCCAGCAGTGAAAAATATTTTCTTGATGGTAGCAAATGTTTTCACCGAACACTGACTACAGCATCGTGACTACTTTGCTCTTTGGTGACGTAACTGTAGAGTGTAATCACTCCTGCAATGTTTTCCCAAATATTGGCAAATGGAGTATTTCCTCCCTGGAGGACTTTCTGCTGCTGACTGCAGCCGTGCCAGCACAAAAAGCATCATTTTGTGTAAAAAAACCCCACAGCTTCCACCGGGCAGCGGCCGCTCTCCCACCTCCACCCGAATCCTGGGAGACCCCCGGGCTCACCTTTGGCATCGAAGCACTGGGACAGCCAGTACTTCCCAAAAACCACATCCATCCTCTCCCCGTGCCTGCAGACGAACAGGCAGCGCTTCTGAGGGCCCGGCTGGCTGCTGATCCTCAGGGGCTGCAAGGGAAACGGGAGCAGGTCCGACCTCCGCCCAGCACAGGCGCATCCGAGCAGCCCCCAGGAGCCGGCACCAGCCCCCTCCTGCTCTGCCCTCCTGCAAAAACCTCACAGGGGAGGCTGCAGGATTCGTCCCTTTTCCGGATTTACGGAGCTCTCCGGGAATTTATAACCCTGGTAAATTTATGCTGCTGTGAAGCTGCTGGAGGGGGCAGAGGACGGGGCCCTGCCACCCCAGCTTCGGAGGCAGTCTGGGGACAGGGTCGACTGTGTCCTTCAAAAACTTTGTCACTTGTGCTGCAGGGAGTGAAAAGGGCCCAGGGGATAAATTCTGGGGGAAGATCCATTCGCTGGAAGCTTGTCCCTAACAATTAATGGCTGTGGGGTCCCTACCTGCACGTTCTGGCAGATGATGGTGAGCGGCCCTGCGTCCCCTGGCCCTGGGTCTTCCTGCTGCCTTCTCTCCAGAGCTCCGTCAGCGAAGGCTTGAAGGGATGGGGAGGGTGTGGTGTTCAGAATGGAGTAGGACCTGCCAAAAATAGAAAAAAACATTGGTGTTGGGAATGCTTTGTGTGCTCAGGCTGCTCTCAGGACGTCTCTGCAGCCTCCAGGAGCCAGTGGTAATTACTGCTGTGATGTTATTTCATTATTATTTGGGTTTTAGTGCTGCCCAGAGAGCAGCTTGCCAGGTGATGCACGCACGTGAGGAGACAAATTCCACCTCCACCGGCTGTTTCCTTGGAAACGGGTCACAGGACAGCTCCCAAACTTTGGTCTGGGAGGCTCTCTCTGCTCATGGAAAATGCCAGGACCTTCCTGACGACCACAGGATGCTCACTAACATCACCCAGGCACCAGCCCATGTCACTGACCGCGGGCTTGTGATCCAGAGTTTGGGAATTAAAGGCTACAGGGAGTTCTCACTTCATAGCACAAGCTGTGGCTTCAGCAGGAAGCTGGGGCCTCTTCCTGGGCAGTTTTCAGGGTTCCTGTGCCCAGAACAGCTTCTGCCCCCTGGCAGGGACCTGGCACACTCAGCCCTGTTGTTCCTGCATTTTTNGGAAGCTGGGGCCTCTCCCTGGGCAGTTTTCAGGGTTCCTGTGCCCAGAACAGCTTCTGCCCCCTGGCAGGGACCTGGCACACTCAGCCCTGTTGTTCCTGCATTTTTCTGTGCTGCCTGTTCCCCTTCCCACCTGTGTGGGGATTTATTCCCCCCGGTGCTTCCTGTTAAGTGCAGCCAAAGGGATGTAACAGCCCCGTCCTCCCTCGAGGGCCTTGTCTAACGATGAATAAAGCTCTCATTCCCAGATCCTCAAGGACTTTGACCAAAACCCTGGGGACTAAACTGGGACAGGCAATTCCAGAAGCTGCAGCGACCCTCTGCTGACTCAGTCACCTCTGCTTAGTCATTAAAAAAAGAACATTTTCAGGTAATGGATGTGGTCATTTACTTTGACAGAAATAGTTGCCAGAGCTGTTACTTTTCAGTGCCTTAAATATGTCAGGAGCTGCATCCTGAGAGCAGCCAGTTAGGAGAAAATCTCAGAGGGGTTTCACAGCTGTTAGAATAACCCCGAGTGCCTCTGCCAGTGGGACAAAAATAGGATGCATGGTTTATATGATTTAAAGGAGGAAAAAACCCCACCGCTGGGTTGGTTTTGATCCTGTTGGTCCTGATCTATTATCTGGTGTAATTAGGGTGCAAGGATAACACTGAGGTGCTGGATTATTCCCAAGTTTCCAACAAGGGCTGGCCCTGCCCCAAGGAATTGTTCCCCTCATTGCCCAAATGCAGGTGGAGCACTGGAGTCAGCACAGATCCACCCTCACTGACCCCAAAACCTGAATATCTCTGAGTGAACAGAAGCTCAGTGTGAACAGAATCTCAGCTCTTACTTAGGACCCATCTCTATTTCTGTACAAAGTGAATTTCTTCCAGCTTTCAGCCCTTCCTCCCATTTCAGCCCTTTGCTGCCTTGCCCATATGACAATGTTTTAAGGACACTGGTCTGGAAAATACCAAGAATTTTTTCATTACCCCACTTCCCTTTGCCCCCAGGAGCTGCCACACAATTTCTGAGTCTTTCTTTCTCTCTGAGTCTTTCTTTCTCTCTAAGCCTTTAATGAAGGCCACAAGTGCTTCACCATCTATTTACAGACAGCAGGATTTGCTGGGAATGATGCTGAGGCAAAGGCAGGCTCTCTCAGAGTGCCTGGAGAAGAGCCACCAGCCTGTCCCCAGTGCTGCCTCCTTCCTGCTGCTGGAAAACAGAAAGTGCCAGGCTATTCCAGCTCAGTCATCTCCTAAGGACACGGCATTGCTTGGGAGCTTTCCCCCAGGGTTCCTCTGCTGGGCAAACAGGGCCTGAGGGCAGATAAGAACCTCTCCTGCCTTCTGCATGGTGCCTTGCCTCACTGTCAGGGATGAGTGAGGGGTGAATGAGAGATCTCGTGCTGTGCCTGATGGAGTTCTGGGCTGGGGAGGACTCAGGGCTGAGCTGGTTTGCAGAAGGGAGGAGGAGGTGGTGCCAGGTCTGGACATCAGAGCCGTGCCCGCCCCGTGCCCGCTCTGTGTCTGTCACCACCTTGCTCGTGTGGAGCCTGAAGATTCACAGGCAAGGAACAGCCTGGGGTGTCCTTTTCTTTGCTCTTTTTGTTTCCTGCCTTTTGTTTGATTTGGGGAGGCTCAGTTTGCATTAAGTGCTGGGTTATCCTGTACCAGGGGTCACCAAATGCTTTTCCTTTCTGCTCAGACCCGTCCCCAGGCCAGCTTTGCCCAGTGATATGTGAAATTCAGGCTCTCTGTGCTCGGTTCTGTGTCTCCATCCCTTCCCTGGGAATCTGACCTGCTGCCTGGTGTGATGGGACAAATCTGTGCGGTTTTACGGTGCTTGGAATGTGCCTCTCCCCCCTTTTTGTCACCTTTTCCTCTTCCACAGAAACTATTCCCTATGCTCCAGGTTTGCCAAAGGGGTTTGGGTGCCTGGATATCAACCCACCCCTCAAACACTCTTTTTTTTATTGCTGTTTAACGAATCCCCACCTAAATCAAGAGGCATAACCTCACTCGAAAGGTGAGGGCTGCCTTCTCACTGAAGCCCGTGGCAGGCTCCTAAAAACCTTGCTAAACATCCTACAAAACGCCACTGATCCAAAGTCCTTTTCTGCAGGGCATCGTGCACACAAGACGTCTCTTCCCAAATTAACGCTCGGATTTTCCACCTTCCTGATCGCAGGCCCAGCCCAGAGGTGTGTGCACAGCAGTGCCTACAGCAGCCATCTGCTCCAGCTCCATTAACCACCAGCAGTCCTGGGAGTCAAGAGAGAGCTGCTGCCACATCTCAGCTAAAAAAAATCACCTCGTCCTCTAATCCCACGCTAAGGGAGAGCATCTGCTCCTCCCCGGCTGCGGAGAGCAGGCTCCGTGTGCCAGCTCCTTCCCCTCAGTGCCCTTCTCAGCAGCGCTCCCCGCGTTCCCCAGGTGAAATCCCGGCTGCTGAGCCCCTTTTTGGGGCCGTGGGAAGGCGGGGGCGAGCAGCTCGACCTACCCGTGGAACACCCAGGTCCCGCATTCGTCCGCCTTGGTGATGTAGTTTTCGGGGAGCAGCCCCGAGCAGCCGGTGGCGAGGGAGATGCCGTAAATCCAGCCCTCGCTCGTGCTGGTTTGCTCCACCGGGGACATGAAAATGAAATCCCCCGGCACCAGCTCCAGCTCGTCGTCGTTCTGGGGGGTGTAGGGGTAGATCACCTGCAGGGTCTGGGGGAGAAAAAAGCACGAGAGGGTTGTTAATGGAAGGGGGTCTTTAGCAGAGTGGGGCAGGAGCACTGCCAGCCTTTAACCTCAGCTCTTCTCCCAGTGCTCTGCCCAGGAAAGCTTTCCTTCAGGGAATTCCTGCCGCTCTTTGCTGCTGGAAAGATTTCCCAGGCGTTTAATTCTTCCCAGCTTGATTCCGGTCGTGTTTTCGGTAACCAGGAGGGAAAGGGGGGATGATTTTTAAGAGCAAGCAAATCCATGACTGTGCGTTTAAATCTAAACCCCCTGTTAAAAATGGAACTGAATTCTGGAATTTAGGCAGCTCTGGTGGTCACCGACCATTCTGGATTTCCCTGCTCATGTTTGATCTGAAAGAGCAGTTCTGGTTGCTGTTGCTTTTGCAGACAGAGCAAAGACATTGTTGGGGGGCTAAAAGGTTTGACATGCTGCCCTCAGAGCTGGGAATTCATGGGAAGGCACAGGAGAAAACACAGGTGATGAGAAAATCTGGGATGTGGCCACACTTTCTTTGTGTTTCCTGACATGAACAGGACTAAGTTAAAAGCTGGGGGAAAAATCAGCGAGTGTGATTCCGTAATACATTTGAGCACGAGGAACCCACACGGATCGAACGCCTGCAGCGGCTTTCCTTGGAAGCGGTTGTGGAAATGCTCCCTTTAGGAGGAGAGCAGGCAGGCTCACAGCCCTGGACGAGCCTGGCTTCTGCGGTGGCACCACGAAAGAAAAGCCACCATCTGCTGAGCAGCTCGGCTCTCCTGCTGGTGGCAGCCCTCGCTAATCCTCCTGCGCCATCTGTGGCATCTCCAAGGGAGAACTGGAGCCAGTCCCTGTCCCCCGGACAGCGCAGAGCCTTTGCACGGGGGGAAGTGGGATCTGCAAAGCTCGGGGCTGGTTTCCACCACAGCTCCCCGTGCCCTCAGCGACAGCGTGGGTTTCGTGGAGTTTCTGAAGGACATGGCTCTCTGGAGAGGGAAGGAGGCTGTCACACGTGGCAGCACAGCCTGGGCTGGCTCACACAGCTCTCCAGGAGCTTTGGCATTTCTGGCGTATCCTGTGCTGCACTGAAAGAGCTTTTTTCCAACTCGGCCACAGGTTTTGTGTGCTGGTTCTGGACAATGAACTTTGGGGAGTTAATCGAGTTGGCCTCCTGAGCCTGAGCAGGCATTTTTTGGAGGTTCCCTCCTCCAGACATTGATTCATCTCATCCTGAGATGAACATCTGAGATGTCTCAGATGTCTCATATTCTGGAGGTGCCTGTTTCTCCACCCCAGGCCTCAGACTGGCTCAGACGTGAGGTCAAATTTTGGGATATTTCCAGTGATGATGGATCTCACATCTGGCTTCTCTATGCTCAATCTGCAGAAGGAAATTAATATTTTTTCTATATTTTATGTTGGAAAACAACATAATTAAAGAGAGTATCTTATGAGGCTTAGAATCTGCACTTACAGAATCCATATGAGTAATTGAAATATAAAGGGCGTGAGGGTGAGTGTTTCTTACACAATGAAATGAAATGCTGTGGTTAATAATAAGGTCAAGACTGTACAGTAGAATTGGGCTGGTCAGGTTAAAATGCTGCTCTGGTTCTGGAGAGATCAGCCCAGCTCATGCTCAGCTCCCAGGAGAGTCACTGTTAGAATTAGAGAATCAGCAGGACGTTATTCCCACAGGAAGCAAGGAATGAGGTGGGTGAAGGACAAGTCTGGACAGTAAAAACCCAAAAATAAGGCAATAAGGTGTGTTTCTTAAGACGACTGGTTTGTTTGGGGTTTTGGGGGGTTTTTTTTGGGATAAAGCAAGCTCCAGGACTTTACCTCGTGGTTGACGAAGCGAATGTCCCGGGAGAAGATCGCGGCCACCCAGTCGCAGCCCAGCTTGACATCGATGCTCTGGGCCAGCTTCTCCAGCGTGGGCAGGTGGCTGCTCTGGAAGTGATAGGCCAGGGTCACGTGGAGCTGCTTCTTGTGGGGCTCCACGTGGACATCTGCAAGGGGAAGAGGAGGGTTAAAAACCCCTTTCCGCCGGGCCGGTGGCTGCCGCCCCTAACGGGAGCTGGGCTGGCTCCGGTGGGACAACCCGTGGGGCAGCTGGGAGAGGCTGTGGGTGCCTCTGAGAGCTCTCTGACACCGCACCCCGCATCGAGATGCTGACACCGCACCCCGCATCGAGATGCTCTCTGACACCGCACCCCTGCATTAAGATGCTCTCTGACACCGCACCCCGCATCGAGATGCTCTCTGACACCGCACCCCTGCATCGAGATGCTCTCTGACACCGCACCCCGCATCGAGATGCTCTCTGACACCGCACCCCGCATCGAGATGCTCTCTGACGCCGCACCCCGCATCGAGATGCTCTCTGACGCCGCACCCCGCATCGAGATGCTCTCTGACACCGCACCCTTGCATCGAGATGCTCTCTGACACCGCACCCCTGCATCGAGATGCTCTCTGACACCGCACCCCGCACCAGGAGATCGGAGGGCCGGGGTCTGATTCAGCCCTGAGTCACAGCAGGGCGCCAGACGAGGCGTCCCTGCCAAACTGCCGACCAACGGGGGTGTGACAATAATTGCTGCGGCTCTGAACGCGCTGGGTCTCCTGCCAAAAATAAAAGACACTTCTCCAGGTAGGAAAATCCAGGAGGCTTTCGTGAGCAGCTGAGGATCTGTCCAAAATAAGCAGGCTAAAAAGCGTGATTTCTGCTCTCCCTCCATTGTTCTCTCCTCTGCACGAACAATTACAAACCCATGGAATTTGCAGGTTCGTGCAAGTTGATTAAATCTTTTCCCTGGACATCGGTTGGATTATCAGTTTAGCCACTGAGGGCGAGGTATTCCCAAACTGTGGAAGCATAATAATGATTCAAAACGATCCTGCAGAAAAAAAAAGAACCTGCACGAGGAGAAGATTCCAGGTGAATGTATGTGAAATATTGGGGCTCTTTCAGTAGATGTGGAAATCACAGGATACATTGTTTGCATGTAATTTATTCTTGCTTATCCAACCAAAAATTGCAATTAAATTTGACTGATTATTCAGTCACAATTGCAGCTATTCAGAGACTTGGCTCCAAGTGCCAGCCAGAGGTAGTTTTGCAAGCTCATCCATCTATTTTTTTGTTGCTGTTTTTGATCAGCAATAAAAAATATGTTGAAGATCTCTGAAAAAACCCCGGAGACTTTAATGTGATAACCTGACCATGCTGTGGCTGCAATGCAGCAATCGCCTTCCCCTAAAAAACCCCCAATTTGGCCTGAACTGGAGCAGTCTCAGGGGCAGAAGATTGTTGGAAGCCACCAGTGCTTCTTTATTCTGGGTCAGTGGGGGTTTTTTTGAGTAAAAATGGCACTTTTGGCTGTGCTGGTTTGGAGGGGAATGCTGGTCCTGCTCTCATGAGGCTGCAGTGTCCCTGGACCCGCCCAGTGTTGGCCTCCCAGAACCTTCTTTTGAAAGATAAAATTCCCTCCCTCTCCTAAAGGGAAGGGAAGTTCTAGGTCAGGTGAAAGCAACGCATTCCAGAGGGTCTGGACACTTCTGGATCCCTCCACTGGAGCAGGGGCAGCCTCACAGCATTCCTGCATGGCTGTGGGGTGCCTGTCCGGCATGGAAACACCCCAGGAATGCAGAATTTGCTGCATTTTGATGCGTTTGAACTCCAGGATGAGCCCGGGATAGCGAAGGACCAAACCAGTTGTGTTGTGGGCAGCCCAAGCTGAGCTCTCCGGTGATGGAGGGCGGGAGGGTTAATCAGGGAGAGGTTACAGTGCTCCCAGGCTGTCGTGACTTCCCAGTTTGGAGGTAACTGGGGGACACCCAGCGAGTTCAGCAGTGGGAGGACGAGGTGTTCTGGTTATTTTTCCCTCCAGAAGCAGGAGAGGACGGTGGGGACAGCCCTGAGAGCGCTGAGGCTGGAAAGGGCACTTGGGGTCTCTTCTTGGAGCCCCTTTTTACACCCCAGAAATGCAGTGAAAAAACAAACACGGCCTTGAAATGGCCGGGGAAAGTTCCGTGGTGGTGGCTGGAGGCGGCGAGCGGGGCAGGAAACGCCGAGCCCCGCTCAGAGCGGCTGTGTGAAAGGTTAAGGAACCACCAAATGTCAGCTTCCCTTTCAGAGACAGCACTGAAAACTGACTGGGAGAGCTCTCCCAGCTGCAAAGCACTGAACGCCGAAGCACCGGGTGGGGTGCTCCCCTGAGTTTTCACTTAAAAATCAGGGATTTGCTTTTTCGAGCTTTGCTTCTTGGTGGCATCAGAGCTCTGGCCTTCTGAAAATGCCCAGACTGTGAGCTCTGGCAGCTGCTTTGCTTCTTTGTGGCATCAGAGTTTTGGGTTTCTGACAGTGCCCAGGCTGGGCTCCTTGTGGCATCGGAGCTTTGGGTTTCTGACAATGCCCAGGCTGGGCTCCTTGTGGCATCAGAGCTTTGGGTTTCTGACAGTGCCCAGGCTGGGCTCCTTGTGGCATCGGAGCTTTGGGGTTCTGACAATGCCCAGGCTGGGCTCCTTGTGGCATCAGAACTTTGGGTTTCTGACAATGCCCAGGCTGGGCTCCTTCGTGGCATCGGAGCTTTGGGTTTCTGACAGTGCCCAGCCAGGAGCTCCTGGCAGCTGCCAGAGCAGTCACTCACCTGCTTTGGAAGCTGCCTCTGCAGCGAAGTCTGCAGCAAACTTCTTGAGCACCTCAGCACTCTCCTCCTTGACGAAGAGCCCGATGAAGTTGGAGGACGTGTAGAGCTCCAGGGGCAGCGGGGCCGGGAATTTGCACTTCCAGCGCATCACCGTGGCCTGCAGCGCTTCCGTGAGGGCATCGACCTTGCTGTCCTCGCACTGCCAAGGGAAGCAGGACAGGCATTGCTCAGGAAAGGAAGGGATGTGGGTGGGTGTCAGTGGTTCACCTTTCCCCTCACGCAGTGAGAAACAGCACAGGGGCATGGGGAAAAAAAAAAAATCTATGTTTAGAAATGCTCGGCCCCTCCCTTGTCCTCAAAGCAGGATCAGCTATCCCCAAGTAACCTTCCCAACCTCCCCCAGCCATTCTCGTGCTAAGGATCACTGGAGAAGATGAGAATTCGGTCTTCTGCTGCTGCTCTTCCCTGAAAACAGCAGCTTAAAAAACAAATTACCTCCTCCAGAAGCCCAGGCATCGGCAAAATCCCCCCAGCACCCCCCCTAAACCGGGATGAAGTCTCCAGGCTGAGCCTGGCAGGGGCTGCTCAGGAATGGCTAAAGGAGAGACAGGAGAGGAGCTCCGCTTTACCATGAAGAACTGGCACAGGGTGATGTGTGGGAAGATGTTGTGAGCTTTGTTCTTGCCACAGATCTGCTTCGACTGCTGCCAGAACTCCGACAGCTTCTGCGCCAGGGGCCCGGTGGGGCGCAGGTACAGGACGTACTCCCGGGGCAGGGTGTCATCCAGGAACGGGTCACCCACGTGGGAGAAGAGCCTGGCAGGCAGAAAGAACTGTTAAACTGATAGAGAACGACGTTTTTTCCCCCAGCAAAACCAGCTTCCCCCGTGCTGGCTCCCATTCACTGTCCCTTTACGGGAAAAACCAGCTCTGGCGGGTCAGGCACTGCCTCGCTCGCAGCCCGTTACCACTGCTCAGTAACACAGAAAATTGGCTTTGAGGTTCAGGCTGGCGCTCCGAGGATCTAACCCAGGTCACTGCTTTGCTTTTTCTGCCTCTCAGTGTGTGAAACACGGGGAGGAGAGCACCAGGAATCGCTCCACGCCTCTGAGAAGGCAGCTCTCAGCTTTCCTGCTCTGCTGCAGAGAGCGGGGGGCTCCTTCTCTCACCCGTTCCTGCTGTTGCTGGGGATCACAAACTCTCTCAGGCCAGGATCATTCCTGGATTCTTTATTTACAGCACTTCAACAGCATCTCACAAATTCTGCAGGTGCTTTTTGGGCAATGCCCCTGTTTAAACATTCCACATTCTAACGGCTAAAATCCTAAATTCACCATTTCTTTTACTTTTTAACACTTATTACTTCATACCAACCAGTCGCATGCTGCTTGAACACTCCTTCCACCTGTCGATGCCAGCGCTTTTTGTCTGCAGAGAGAGCAGAATAAAAAGAGAATTTCAGTGCTGCTGGGTCCTGTGGTTCCTGCCACAGATATTGCTTTGGAAACCTGTGGGATGCCCTTTCCAATTCTCTCACCCCTGGGGCTTTTTTTTTGGAGGTGCCACCTGTCAAATCCCCATAAACTGTCTGAAGGGCAAAGTCATGCAGCCAGGGCAAAATACACAAAATATGGACCTCCGGGTTTTCCCACTTCCCCACTTTTTCTGGACACAGAAACACCAGCATTTAATGGTCTCTGCCGGGAATTTCAGCATGAAACCCCAAAGATTTGGGTCTGAAAGTGCCGGCGTTGCACCGAGGACGAGAAAAATTCAACTGCCACGAGAGGGCACAAAGCAGAGATTTTCCAGGTTAGAGAAGTTCCCCTCCCTCCTGGCTACACTCAAAAGAGCTCTTTTGCTTCCCTCCATTCAGGATGCCTCTAAATTCCTTTTCTCTCCGGCTGAGAACACCCACACCTCCTGTTGAGCAAGTTTTCTGGAGAAGACCAGCACAAGTAACAGCTTTAGACACAGAATTGTGTTTTCCAAATGCTCGACACCAGCACTGGAGAGCAGCTGTGGATCAGCTCTCCGTGACACCAGGGACAGCCAAACAGAGGGATTCACCCAGAACCCAAATGGAGCAAGAATTAGGAGTGAAGGAGGCAGAAAAGGATAGAAATTTTAGGGTCATGGGGCAGAGACAGGCTCTCAGTTGGGGCAGGTGCAAAATTCCCCACGAACAGGTGACTCCAGAGCTTCCTACTTAGAGGAAAGGGGGCAGACTGCAGGGTCCAGCCCGTGGCTCGGGGTTTAGGGCAGCTGGGACCCTCCAGGACTTGTGGCCGTGCTCGTGTCACCCTTTCTGTCTGCAGTGACCACTTTCAAAGCGCTCTGGCAAGCATGGAGGATATTCCTGCAGCGTTACCCACCGGCCCCCAGGCATGTGCTGTTGACTCAGCTGTGCTCCAGCTCTGCCCTCGCCTTCCCCGCCCCTTGAACACACACATTTTTGTTCCTTTGGAGGGTAAGAGGAAGGCAGAAAGATAATGCTGCAAAAAAAATTAAATAAATAAATAAAAGGGCTGTGTTGCAAATGTGCGATTATGAAAATACTTCCTCCCGAAGCGGTTTTGCTGCCCCTCTCTGCCAGCATTCCCTCGAGCTCAGCAGAGTGCTGGGCCCAGCACCTGCCCTCCGGGAGGATGGATTTGGGGTGGTGGCCGCTGTGGGGTGGTGTTTCTGCCTCGCTGACCTCGCTCTGCTCTGGAAAGTGTTCTATGCAAAGCAGCCGCTGCTTTGCTTTGGAAAGCAGCTCAGGCAAAGGCGAGCAGCTGAAAGATAAGGGGAACCTCTCGGGCAGCAACGCCCGTGGATTTTCCCTGCCCTGCTTCCACCATCCGTTGTGCTGCCTCTGCTCAGTTCACCTCCCCTCCTGGCCGGGCTCCTTCTGCTCTCTGAAACACAACCGAGATGTGACTCTGCAAAACTCTCCTGTGACACGTGTGAATTACCACTGCCCTCCCAGAGAGGCTCTGGCCCTGACAGGAGCAGTTTCTCTGAATGTGTGAGTTACCACTGCCCTCCCAGAGAGGCTCTGGCTCTGACAGGAGCAGTTTCTCTGAATGTGTGAGTTACCACTGCCCTCCCAGAGAGGCTCTGGCCCTGACAGGAGCAGTTTCTCCGGGATTTCCTCCTCCCAGAGCCCAGCGCAGACCTCTGCGGGAGCTGTGCACAACCCAGGTTCTGCCACCCACCCACCCTCAGTGACTCTTTTCCTTAAAGACCTGATGGTTCCTCGGAACAAATCACGGAGCGGATCTCTGCTGGAATTAACTGCAGCCCCTGCAGTGCCTGGGGACCCCAAAGGGCGTCAGAGAACATTAGGCTGGACCCACACACGTTTGCTCGTGTGTGATTTCCAGAGCTGCCTCCATCATCCACAGGGACAATCAACTCCCTTTCCAATTTAATTTTCAGCGTGAGGAGGAAACGCTGCATAAAGCAAACAAAGCCAAAGGATATTTTTATCCCAGGACCTGCAGCTGAGAGATTATTTTCTTTTTTTTTCCCCCTATTTTTTAATTTAGTGCAGGGGATGGTGCTGATGACTGATTTAAGTCTCTGCATCCCTCCCAAAATCCCACCCTGGCCAAAACCTGGAGAGGACCCATCCTCCAGCTCCTGGGCCAGGATCAGCTTTTTAATAAGTTGAGTACTCAAAACTGGTCACAGCCATACAAAAGTGGCCTGATTTTCACAACTGCTGAGTGCAGTGGGAGCTGGAAAACATATCCTGCTCCTGAGAAAATCAGGTCACTTAATTAGGTGACAAATTATGGTTTAGGTGCTCAGATTTCCTCACGCTGGGTAGCAAGTGTTGGCTCGAGAGTTAGATAAAATTGTGACTCAGATGAACCAGAAAAGAGGAGAAAGTAAGAAAATAACTTATTTTTCAGCATTTACTCGATGATATCACCCAGTAACCATTTCTGGCCGTGCAAAACGGATTCAGGTAGGGCACGAGAGGCTTTGTGCAGCATTGCTGGTCCCCTGGGCCACCCAATTCCTCCATCTCTTGGCTCCTGCTGCCTCCGAGATGAAGCGCAGGGAAATCATTTAACAGCGCCCAGCAACACGGAATAACCATTCTGAACAGCCAGCGAGGCAGAGGTTCTGTGCAGCTGCAGGCCTGGAGAATGCAGAGAAGGGGAAAGAAAACCCTGATAGCAACGGCTTCCAAATGCACAGCAGGGATTTCATCCACCAGGAAGGAATAGATGTGTCTGATTCTTCAGCCCCGTGACTCTCTTCAGTGTCAAGGCCCAAGGAAAACCTTTCCCCACTCAGTCACTGCTTAAACAGGATGAAATATTGCCAGGAAGCATCCCAGCTAAAGAGCTGACCCCTTGGCCCAAAATACGACGGCAGAATTGGTGCTGCTGCCCTGGCTCACACGTTAAAGTGCAAATGGTGCCCATTTTAACCCCAGCCCAGGCAGAGCACAGAGCTCTGAGTGCTGCAGAACTTCACTCCTTACTGCTGAAAGATTTTTGGCTTCCTGACACTCCTGGTTGGGGGGAAAAAAAAAAAATGAAAGGGGAATGTCAATTCAGCTCGGAAATACCTATCAATAAACATAAAATATAATGGGCAAATCCCATTTGCTTCAGAGGAAACGGCTGTGATGGGGAATGAGGCATTAACCATAACGAGAACCTGCAGTCTCAGGAGCACCACGGAGAAATCCTCCCTCTGCTGAGTGCTCAGCCTTCTGTTTCCAGCCCAGTTTAAAAAGTGCTCGGCTTTATTCAAGCCCAGCTTAAAAAAGGAGGGTGAACGCTGCAAACAGAGCAAGAGCAAGGCATGGGGGGAACTATTCTGAGATAAAATATAGCGCAGATAAAGGCACGTCACTAAAAAAGAGTGCAAACTTCAGGGTGTTGATGCCCCCAGCAGGGATTTCCATTGGCTCGCCTTTAATTTCACTAATTGTGCCATCAGCAGAGCTGAGCTGGCTCTGCCTGCGAGAGGGACCTGGGTTTACTCTGAATTCCTGCTCTCAGAGGCTGCAGAAAACGCCGGGCACCGAGGGATTTGTGAATGAGCCATGGAGGGATGGAGGAGAGAGAGGGAATGACCAACTCTGCCCTTTCATCCCATCCCTCAAGCCCACACAAATTTCTTCCCCCTGAGCACAACCCCTCAGAGGGGTGAATTCATCACCTGAGTCTGTGGCCCATCAAATATTTAGCCGTGTAAATACAGATTTTTTCATAAATACGATGGAAGTACTTGGCTCTCCTCACCAGGTCCCACTCCGAGGCCTGCCTGACAGGGTAAAATAGGAATTACAGCTCATAATTTATGCCAAACGAGTTTGAAAGAAGGGTGCTGTCAAACAGAGCGTTTCTCCTTAGGAATATAAAATAAGCACCTTCATTTTTGCTGGTTTGAGCCTATAAAACATATTTATATAAACATATATTCAACTAGCTCTGTGTATCTATTTAAAGCTTGGCTTTTTCCATCTCTGTTGGTTTCTGGTAAAAGAATAGAAAGCAAAATGCTGGCTGGCTCCAGGGAATGGGAAAAAATAGGAATTTTTTGGCTGCAGGTGCTGTTTGCAGCACATCTGTCAGTCCAGGTAAAGGTCAGGAGCCCAATATTTAAATTTCTCCTTGCCTTACGTGCCAAAGTCACGGGGTGGGAGGACCCAAATTCAAACTCTGCTCTATAACCTACAGGAAAGCTGTTAAAAATTCTCCCCAAACAGTAAAATTCCCAGTATTTTTTTTGTGTGGTTTTTTTTCCCAAACTGCCCATTGAGTGACCTTTACAGACTCCTGAATTTTTTTTCAGGTTTAATCAATTGTTTATTAACAGCCCAACAACGGAGATGTGTCTGTTCTGGGCTTTCAATAAACAACTGCACATTGAGGAACAGTTTTGCAAGGAAAATTTCTGTGCCTTTAATGACTCGGTTCTGTGGTGTAGGGAAAAATGCTCCAATTCCTGGGTGCCATGAATTCCTGAATTATTCCCCCCACAAAAAAAGGGCCCCAGTGAGGTGTTCTTCCCAAACGTGCTGCGCTCCCCTGAATTCTCAACATGCAGAATTCACTCGGCCACCCCCAAAAAAAATCACGTGACGCCGCTTCTGTTCTCATTCGGGTGACCTTCCTGCTATAAATAGGGACAGGAGAGGAAGGGATCACCAGGGATCCAGTTCCTCTTTAGGGCAGGGGGTTGGGGATGTTCCTTTTCTGCGTTTGTGAGGGAAAAAAACCAACAAAACCCGGGGTGTTTTTGCGAGGAGAACGGCTCCGATAGGAGAGCGCGGCAGGATAATTAATTCTTCTCCCTTCGCTGAGTTTTACCTTAACTTCTCCTGCTGTTTCCCTGCCTGATGGCAGAGACAAATCCCTGCTCGTGTGGAGCTGAGTGACTTTCAGTGCAGCCACATCCCCCCACAGAGCACGAGCTGCTTTTACACCCCAAGATCCCCTTTCGGAACGCGCCGTTCCCAACCACATCCCCAAACGGAGCTCAGCAGGGCCCACGAGCGGATCCCAGCCATGGAAAACACCCAGCTCCTGCCTGGAATACAGAACTTCCACAGGGGGCTGGGGAAGTGCCTGGGAGCACGGGGGCTGCAAGATCTCGGACGGCGCTGCATCCCGGAGGTCACGGAAATGTTTATGGAAGGTGCCTGGTGGGGCTGGAAATTCCCTTCCTCCCTCTTCCCAAGGGCTGGCTGCTCACTCCCAGCTCTGCAACAGCAAGCTCTGGTAGTAGGGAAGAGAGGGAAAGGGGAACCGTCATCAGGAATCAATTTGGGAAGCACGCCTCTGCGTGTTTGTTGTCCCTGCAATTTCAAATGTTCCTTTTCTCAGAGGACAAGCAAACTGCAGCCTGGCCACAGGAGGAGGAGGAGGAGGAGGATGAGATGATGATTTTTATGGGCAAAGAATGAGGGCCTGGGCACATGTCTCCTGCTTTTTAGAGTTATGTAAGATTCGGAAGGCGGATTTCTCTCCCCACATGTGCACCGAGTCATTCCCTAATCCCGGCTCAGCCCGCTCGCAAACGCAGGAGGAGAGGGAAGTACAGACTCGTAAAAAGTGGCCGGGATAAAGGCAGGAATGTAGCAGCCATTGACCATTTTAAAAGAGACACACGTTTCAAGAGGAAGCAGGATATTCCCTTCCCTAGAACAACAACAGTGCAGCTTTTTACGAGGCGTGGGCCGGGATGTCCAGCTCCTGCCAGCCACTCCGCGTCCCTGCAGGACGGAGGAGGAACAAGGCACAGGTTTTTGGGCTGATTTGAATTGGTCACACCCCATCAAAATTCCTCTGTGCTTTCACTCTCCCCTTCAGCTGCAAAGCCCCGTCGTTAGGTTTGCTTATAATCCTGATATTGATTTTCTTTTTCATTTCTGGTTTGGATGACATTTGCTGTCTGGCTTCCTGGTTCACTTCCTTTAGCTTCTCTCCCCATGTGCTAATCTAGAAACGCTGCTCAAACAAGCTCTGAAAATAGCAGGAGGCCTGAAGCTGGGAATTTAAGAAACTGATGTCTCACAATTCCCTAATAAACCCACAAAAATTGGCAGCACCTCAGCCGCCTGGTTCAGACTCAAAACCGTGATGCAGGGCAGTCCCTGGGAAACGGGGACTTGGTGAAGGAAGGTGGGAAATAACTGCTGCTGTTAAAGGTTTTGCAGAATTGTGACCATTAGCGAAACAGCCAGAGTTAATACGAATAAATTCATGCAGAACTGGAGCACACTCAGCAGGGGCTCGTCCCCTTCCAACACCTGATTTCAACAGCGGCCAGAACGCTGCAGAGTGACCACGAGTTCATTGCTCACGGGGAGCAGGAGCTTTCATCCCAGTGCTATAAATATAATTTTAGTTAACCAGGAAGACAATGTCCTTGCAAGGAGCCAAGCTGGAGGTTTAAGGATGCTCCAATGCACCATCTGGAGGCTCAGTGATAGCCAGAAAAGGAAGCAGTTGTCACGCTGATTGGAAAGAAATTAAGTCCCTCGCAGCGTTCGAGGCAAACGCGACGCTTTCTTCTCCCTAATTGCTCTTCTCCCGATCCAGGAACGGGATTTGCCACAGCTCTGCTTTCGGGATCAAGGTGCTCTCATTGCCACGGCCTCTTTCTCCCATCGGGGTGGGGTTTAGGCTGGTGGAGCTGCCAGGGGATGGGCAGCGGGGCCAGGTGGCTGCTCCTGGCACCCCGCGAGTCACCGATGTCCCGCTGCCACCTCGGCAGCTCCTGCCCCTCCATCTGTCACAGCCCATCTGCAGCGTCCCCAGCACAGCTCCTGGACCTGCTGCCCCAAACCTGGGAGCCCCGCACACCCTGATTCGGGGAGGTGGAACAGGTCAGGGACGCTCTGAAGCTCCCCGTGCTCCCTTTCTGCCCCCAGTCCTCAAGGCAGCCCCACTTTACTCCTCTGTACACCGAATTTTTCAGTAGATCTTTAGGAAGGGAAGAAAAAAAAAAACCAAAAGGAAAAGCCACAAGTAGCACTTTAAAGTGCCAGTGTTAACATTTTCCAGCTTCTTGGGGTTTCAAAACAGGAAGTCTGGGGGCGGTGCAGTTGCACAATTTGCCAGAAAGCTGCTGTTCTGTGAAGCTGGTGACACGGGGCTGTACCAGGAACTTGAGCCCCGACGGCCACCAAGGATGTGACTTTCTGGGACTCATTCTCAGCAGGTTTCGATGTGCTGCTCCTCTTTGCAAGAACCCTGTTTGAGCTGCTCTCGGCTGCCAGTGGAGAGCTGATTTGTCCTCCAGAGCCCGAGCAAAGCCCGGCGCCCAGGGGAGGTTTTCCAGGCTGACACAGGAAGCGAGCAGAGATAAGGCAGCCCAAAGCCGGCGTGGCACGGCCACAGCCTGAACACAGAGCCCTGAGCTTGGATCTTATGAGGAAACCTGTGATGCAAAATTCCTCCTAGGGGAGAGTCCAGGTCTCTGTGTGATGGACACCCTCAGAGGGAGAGTCGGAGTGTTGGTGTGAACTTGCTCTGCTTGGCAGCGACGCAATTTGGATTGAGGTGCAAACAACAAAACCTTTGGATTGAGGTTTTGGTCAAAACTTTGTCAGGTTGGGTCCTCACGGCCAAGTCGTAGAGGAATGGGATGGTTTGGGTTGGAAGGGACCTTGAAGATCCCTGGTTCCACCAGGGACACCTTCCACTATCCCAGGGTGCCCCAAGCCCTGCCCAGCCTGGCCTTGGACACCTCCAGGGATGGGGCAGCCAGAGCTTCTCTGGGAAAGCTCTTCCAGCACCTCACCACCCTCATGGAGAAGGGTTTCTTCCACAAATCCATTCACTCAGTCCCCTTGTACCCAGTGAAGAGAGGAATATCTTGTGCTTGCCAGAAATGGGTGAGATCAGCCACCCCCGTCCCAGCATCTGGACTCAGCCTCACTTGGTGTTCTTTGCCCTGATCATTTTTTCCATCATCCCCTGCAATGTTCATTCTGACCCCTTATTTCCTCCTCGAGTCGGGATTTTCCCTTCTTCAGGGGCAGTGCCCCCCACCACGGGGGCTCTCACAGGTTCTGTGTGCTCACGGACTCCCAGCTTTGCTGAAAAGGCAAACCCTAGAGATGGAAAACGGGAAGTGGATGCCTGGCGAGAAGCTAAGCCCGCTCCCACACCCAAAATAGACTCAGGCAAAGCAGCAAGAAGGAAGTCTAAGAAATTAAGGAAGGTGGAAGGAAGAAGAAGGGTGGGGTGCTGAAATAGTTGGGTCAAAGGCAAAAAAGAGAGACTCAAAATAACCTCCTGCTCTAGACAGCTCTGTTCAGGAAATTTTGGAAGCCTTGTTGTTTCCAGTAATACACGGATTTCACAACATTCCAAATCAGTATTCCTCTTTTTTTTTTGTCATCTAGAGAGCACCAAGTTATGCCAATATTTATGATGTCAATATTCACACGGGAGACCTGGCCAAGAAGCCCAAAACGCTGCAGGAAAAGGGGAAAAAGAGGGTTAATGCAGCAGATGATGAGGGACATTTGCCACTGACTCAAGGCTAAAACACCCCTCCCCAAAATAGAACTGGGGCTGGGAGTCCCCTGGTACCACCAGCTCCGTTTGGGGGTGAGAAAACACACACAGGGCTCAGCCTCTTGCCTCAGAGGTGTGGTTACAGCAGCGAGCTACAGCTAAAGTCAAAGTTTCCATCAGGGGAAAGAGAAAACAAGCGAGGTAGCAAGCTCTGCTCTGAACTTCAGCTTGGGGGCTGTATTTGGTCTCCTTCAGGTCACTTTGGAGTCCTCAGGTGATACAGAAGTTATAAAAGTGCACCATTATTTTGCTGTTATAACCATGGTGAGTTGTAAACTCGTGGCCAGGCTTTAAACTCTAATTCCAGCTTATATATTAAAAATGACCCTGCAGTGTCTGGCTCAGTAATCTGGATTTTTTTTACACGAGGTCTAACCAAGAGACCCCAAAAAGTTTCAATCCTCCCTAGGGAAGGGTTAGAAAAAACCCACATTAAAAAGAAATACATTTGAAGTCTAAAAGGGAACAGGGAGTGAAGAGTTGCGATAAACTGAGGGACAGTGAGGTAAAGAAGGATCTAAGAATCCAACGAGAAAACTTCTCCACACACTGGGAAGATTTCCCTGCATACTTTCCTGATTTTGCTACGGCCTGTCAGCTCCAAATGTAGAGCCTTTATTCCTGTATCCGATGCTGCAGAACACGTAAGCGAATTACCAAAAAAGCAATAGGAGGACTTTAATGAGACCTGGATTTGGTAATTATCCCTCCACCGAAGAGTACTTACGCATCTCTTTAACTCCGAGCGTGTACTCACAGACTCCAGCCCCGCTCTCATGCAAAGCAGGTGCTGCGAGGTTATTGCAAATCAAGGCTTTGGGTCTCTTCTTCCCTCCCAGCACAACTTCCGAGGATTTTAAACCGAGTGTTTGCCGTGACAAAAGGAACTTTGTTCAGCTCCCTGAGAACCCGGGGATTTGATGCCACCAGGTAACATGGGGGTGTGTTTCTGCCGGGGTGTTTGCTCACAAAAATCCCCTCGAGCAGCCAAGGTCTGGCACAGCTCTCGGCACAGCACATCCCCTGCTCCGTCCCCTCACCACGGGATCCTCCTTGACCCAGTTCACAGCCTTTAATTAAAGACTCCCAAACCCAGCAGGTGCCACAAAGTACTGGTTACCCCAGGGTTTAATTCTCACGTTTGTGGGGGGGAAAAACGTCACCCTCCCGTGCCCCGAAATGTCTGTTTAACACTAAAATGCTTCTGCAGCTGTGCCAGAGGCCTCAGCAGGGCACAGCCCTGGTATAGATCACGAAGCACCAGCTCAGCAGGTCTCTCCTGCCATCATTTCAGTCTCTGCTGAGCCACCTGGGTAAACACAAGCAGTGTTAAGTCTTACAAAGTGCCCAGCACACGGTGTCCTCTGACCACAGGGGATGGGAATTCCCAGGGCTGAAGCCCTGCTGAAACCCTGCCGGTTTCACAGCACTGACCATGAAGGTGTTCCACTCCCAATCCTGGGGTTTTGTGCCCAGAATCAACGTGATGTGGGCATCATGACCTAATTAAGTCTCCTTTTTCCCTTCCTCTCACCACCGTCATTTTAATTTTTGGCACCTAGGAGGTGGCAGCAACGGGGTGGGAATAGACAAGGACAGAGCCCTCCCTCCTTTTTCCTGAGGAAAGCCTGTTGTGTGTGAGGATCAGAGACACAGCCTGGCCTGCCCTCTACCTCCTTTATCCATACCCCTGGCCAAAGTTCCTGTGGATGCTCTGTGACCGCCTGGGTACCTGAAGAGTGGGAGATCTGGGGCCTCCCTTCAGTTCAGGGCCCGTGAGGATTCCCAGCTGAGCCGTGCCCGCCCTGAGCATCGAGCGGCTTTTCCCGAGGTTCTTCCCTCCCTTCCCAGCCACCAAACGCAGCTCACACCTCATCCTAGCACCTCGGCAGCACGGGGGGACACATTCCCTGCCTCCGCTGGGGCCGCGTGGGAGGCCGGGCTCGGATGCTTGCCTTGGAGCCCTCGCTGTGCGGGCTGAGCTCTGCAGGCAGGTGCTGCCTGCCAGACACACAGACACACAGACACACAGACAGACAGACAGACAGACGCGCACCCGCCCTGAGCAGCACCTCATTTCCAGAGCGCGGCTCTCCCCCGCACCGCAGCGAGCGCTGCTGTGGGGGTGTGCTGCTAAAATTGTTCATGGGGGAAAAAAAAAAAAAAAAACAACCTTCTACAACTGAGCCCCATCTTCTCTGGGTTTTCGTGTGTGGCTGATATCTAGAAAGCAGCCTGAGAGGTGCAGCTTTTCTTTCCTAAATGCAGAAGGAGCCTCTCTTTCCATCCTGATGAGGAGGCTGCCTGTCCCGGGATGGAATCAGTGATCCAGGGACAATTCCAGCCAGGCACTGGCACTCGGAGCAGCACTAGGAAGGAGGAGAACACCATGCAGTGTTGGGAGTGCAAATTAATACCTGTGCTTACAGCAATACCCCTCCCTCTGCCTGTCAGAGCGGGCTCCTGGGAGCTGGCACCAGAGAAATAAATAAATAAAATGAATGGCGGGTGCTTAGAAGGGTTGGTTGTAAAGTCCTCTTGGTTTTTAAAGATTAGTTTGCTCTGCAGGCTCCTGTGGTCATGGCAGAGGACCTACACTCGCCTGAGCTTCCTTTTTGGTAAACATTTAAGAGCTGCCTCCTGAAAAGTAGGCAAGAAAGGAGAATGTATCAGTTCAGAGGAATTCTTTGCAGTAAATTTCAGGGCTGATATAGCAATGTCTGGTAAGTCACAGAATCATGGAATCACAGAATGGGTTGGGTTGGAAGGGGCCTTAAAGCTCATCCATTTCCACCCCCTGCCACGGGCAGGGACACTTCCACTATCCCAGGCTGATCCAAGCCCCGTCCAGCCCGGCCTTGGACACCCTTCAGCCTTTTCTCTGCCTCTCTCAGGTCTGGTTCTCAGAGGAGCTGGGGCTCGCAGGGCTGTGCTGCACCCCTGCGTGTGCCCTTGGCTCTCTCCAACTTCCTGCAACACCTCCTGAGCCCACGGGGATATTTAAACCCAGCGTGGCAGAGATGTAGAGCTGTCAAGGGTGTTTCATGTCTTGCAGCTTCTGTGTGATAGAAAACAAATTAAAACAGGCTTTTGGATAGCTCCAGGAGTGCAGCATCTGGAAAAGATTGGGAGGTGAGCATCCTGGTGATCGGCCACCAGAGGATCCCGCCAGGAACAAGCCCTGGGACGGGCTGCAGCCACAGGAAAGGCATCAGCCCCCAGACAGAACGAGGTTTTGGGAGCTGTCCTGGCACTCCCAGAGCTGCTGTCCGCAGCCAGGCCAGGTTCAGAGGCAGCTCAGCAGCTCCGCACGTCCTCCTGCCGTGGATCCAGCGGGGCAGGCAGGGCTGCTGTGCAGAGAGGGGAAGGACTGAAGGGCTCAGACCTGACAGTGCATAACCCACAGCAGCACTCTGATGCTGCCACAGCTGCACAGGCAGGGGGAAGGGTTTGTAGGAAATGCTATCCTGGGGCAGCCAGAAGAGCAGAATGCGTTTCCAGCAAGAAGAACGTGTCAGGTACAGCAGCTGAGGCTTTGAGCCAGCCAGTACTGCAGGTAAAGGGCTCCCAGCTGCTGCTCAGGCCGTGCACAGACACAGGAGAGAGCACAGCCCTTCCTCAGCCCTGCTCTCCCAACCCGCCCGCGCTGCTCCCACCTCCCTGCAACCCCGCAGAACCCCCCCGGGAAGCAGAGATAATCCACGAAATGAGGATTGCTCTGTGCGTGTGCAGGTGTCTCTCCCGGGTCCCCCCACGTCCCCGGGGCAATGCAAGAGTTCAGGCTGCAGCTGAAACCAGACCCTTTTTTTTCAGTGCAATCCTCTTTGTTCTGCAGTTTAACATTCCATGCTTCCTCTCAGCAAAGCACAAATAAACCAGGTGGAGTGAGGCTGAAGTGAATTATCAGGGCGAATTCTGTAGGCAGCAGACAGGTACCATTTGGGGGTCTGGGGATTTTTTTGGGATGCTGAGCCCAGTTCCGCCTGGATTCCTGTGTGGAAATGACTCCATCCTGCCAGGCAGGTGAACGTGCAGCGTGCTGAGCTGCGTGGAGACCACGAGGCTTTCACAAGAGCTCAGCATCAGCCTAATTTTGCTCCCAGTGGCATTGAATGAGGCAGAATTAGGCTGGAGCCGAGCTGCTGAAAGCTGTATCCTATCTTCCTCTCGCTGTAGCTGCCTAAAAATAAGGAGTCCAATTAAATCGACAGCAGTATAAAGTATGAGGGAATGTATAATTAATTTAAAAAATCAAAGGCTGTCTTACAGCACTGATCAGCATTTAGCAGTGCTGCCACCAGCTCTCACTCCCTTCATTCTTCCTTTTCAATCAGTGATTATTGTTGTATCTCCTGACAGTGTGATCACATATTCTGGTGGTATTTCAACAACTGCGTTCCCCGGGAGCTGTAAACATACCCACAGAGGGAAAATGAGAGAGGGAAAAATTTATTATCCAGCCCGGCCCTGGTCCTGACATTTAACTGGAGCCCGGATATCAGAGAAGGATAAAAATTTGCTCGCTGTGATAGTCAAGGCTTTCATTTGCAGCACAGCCCTGACAAGAAACTAAAAGCTGAGAGAGAAGGAATTGCACGTCCAAGGTCATTTCTCAGAGTTATCACTCTCCTTATTGCTGCTTTTCTGTATGCAGCCCTCCCAAAAACAAAAAGGGGCTCTTTTTTTGGGTCTACCAAGAGAGCATAAGGCGGCCACCTGTGAGCACAGGGCTTTGTCACCTCCCAAACAAGTGTTTCACACTTGTACTCTCCCCGTGCAGCCGAGGGGAGCTGGAGAGGATGTGCTCCTCGCAGCTCTCCTGGCAGGAATCCCCAGGAGCTGCTCTGGATTCACAGCAAAATCTGCAGTGACTCCATCTGGGTCCCCCAGAGCAGAAATCTGGCTTTTATTTTGGGTGCCAGCTGTTGGTGGGACAACAGCGAGGGAGGGTTTGCGTCACCCTTTCCTGGAGCCTCTCCCCTGGGTTATGCCCGGATTTCTCCACCTCTCCCTCCTCTGGTGGCGTTTCAGGCCGAATCCCTTCCTTCGTGGCACAGTCACGAAGCCCCCTGCTACAGCAAGGACAGACTTGTGCCTCGAGAGGAAATTCTGAGGGGGAGTGTGATGGCACTGGATGCTCACTGGTGCACGAGTCCCGTGGCGGTGGCACCGCTCCCTGGAACAGAGACCCGCCCCAGGCTCCCCGCGCTGGGCGAGGCGCTGGCGGGGCACCTCTGCTTTGCCATGGGTGGCTTTCCAAAGGGTTCACATCATTCACGGGGCTGGAAGCGCCTGGAAAAAGAGTGAGGTGGAGTCCAGCCCTGGAGATCACCCGCTGCCACGTCAGGTTGTGTGAAATCCCTCCTTCCCTCTTGCCTTTTCCCTGCCTCTTGCTGTGCCCCGTCCTTTTCCCTGCGTATTCAGCCCACGGATTCCCCCTGGCACCGCCAGCTCCTGCCATGGGCGGTGTTACCCCAGGGCTCCTTCAGCAGCACCGCGGCAAAAAATCACAGTGCAAGGCTCTCTAATGGGCACAGCCAGACAGAAAATAAATCAATTGTGAGAGGTAAAACTATTCCCAGTGAGGTCTCTGCACTCCCCAGGGGGAGGATCTCTCACCTTAAGCCAGGAAAGCAGCTTTTCCATATGACTCACCTCAGCTTTATCCTCAGCTCAATACCTTTTGTACAAAAGCTGATAAAAAATTGTTAGGGAAAGATCAGCCATCCCTAAGTGCAGTGAAATTCAGTAGGAAGTTCTATCCCTGCTGTGGGTTGGTGCAGAGCAGCTCAAGGAGGACAAAAAGGGATCTCCGAGTTCTCAAGGGACTTTTATCTGTACAAACATCAGCCCTGGGCTGCGTTAGAGTGTTTTTCTGTCTGTTAAACAAAAAAAACCCCAACATTTTCTTTTCAGTTTGAAACATGATTTCCTGCATTACGTTAACACTCTGTTCAGTGCGTTTCTGAAGGACCACCCCTCCCGACAGATTCAGGGTTCCAGGATCCAGCCCTGCTGCTGTCAGATTTAAAAATAAAGATCTCTACAAGAGTATTTTTTTTTTTATGTAAGGAAGAGTAATTTTTACTTCTCTGCTGCCTTTGCTGACTGGGCACTGGTTTCCAGCTATAGGCTGCTGCTCTGAACTACGCATTTGAAGTTATTTTTGAAATGTGTTATTACCCTGAAGTTGCATCTCTCTCCCTTTTTGATGCATAATTTAGATTTTAGCCTCTCATAAAATTACACGCCTAAGGAACTGCTGATGCTTCTGGGAAAGGGGAAGAAAAAAAAAAAACCCAACCCAACAATAAAGACTGTACAAAGTATTCTTTGTGGAGCCTGTTCTGGATATGAACACATTTATGCTTCTCTGAGTTTTCCCCTATTTTTGTCCCTGGGATGTTTACACAAATACAGAACCTCTATTGTTGGGTGATTCACCAGGATCAGCGAGATCTCATGAATTCTCCCATCATCTGCAGCATGAAATCACAGCTCTCTGTGGGACCCAGATGGATGGATGGATGGATGGATGGATGGAGTAGAGAAGAAATTAAAGCAAATTTGCTTTTTCTAACGGAGGAGCTTCTTCCTTGCAGAGCAGGAAGGCCGGGCAGCAAAACTCAAGATAAAACAGGATTATTAAAGCCATGAGGGGGCTTGAGTAACTCGAGTCTCGTGCCGGATTTGGTTCTGTTCTGCTGCTTGATGTTGACAAATCCGTTTATTTCTGGGTGCATTTTATCCTCTGCCCAAAATAGAGGTAGGGAGGTCTCTGCCTGCCGCTGCTTTTCTTTAGGTTACCATAGAATTTCTTCCAAAACCCGCTGAAAAAATTCCCAGTGGCTTCCAAATGGCTCTGGCCTTAACACTTCTAATTAAAGGTGCGGGCATTTTGGACAAGTGTATGAAATGCCACAGCTCCCTACTGAACCTGCCTTAAAATTAGTAATGCCAGGCCTGAAGTGAATTAAAATCAGGGAAAATAAACCTCCCGTGGCAAAACAAACTGAAGGATTCTGAAGGCTCTGCACTGTACCTGAGTAATTGTAGCTGAGTTCATCTGCTGCTCCTGAGGTTAAAAAGAAGAAATTTTTTCCATTAAATTATCTATCCAAGGAAAATTGAGATACAAGGGGGGATGGAAAAAAAAAAGGAAGTCAAAAATGGGATGTTTTTCTAAGTATTGGAGGCAACATCAGCAGGTTTTTAAGTGTGTCATTTATAAGGGAAGTGATTCAAATGAAATTAGGCACTTTAGAAAATCAGCAAAGTGTTGAGGACATAATAACCTTTGAAGAATTTAAAAAGCCATTTCACATTCGTATTATTCGAGTTCCTCACTCCTGTGATTTTACCTCTTTTTTTTGTTGTTGTTGTTTTAATGGCACAGCTCCTAATATCAAGTGATTCTTTCAGAATCAAGGAGTTTCATTAGAAGAAGCAAAGTCAATCCATGTCCTTCCTGCCTGGCGAGAAAAGCTTAAGAAAACAACTTCAGTGTGTCCCAAATCCTTATAGGAAAGAAAATAAACCTCAGGTTTTAATGTTCTGATAATTAAATCTCCCTGTCTTTAAGCCAGGCCCAGGAGCTTCTGTCCTTAGTCCAGCCCTGAGTTTTGCAGGTTTCTATTGGAGTAGGTACAGGATGGAGAGAAAAAAAGCTCAGAAACGCCAACCCGCAAACTTTGTGGCATTTTGCCAGAATTATTAAAAATCTCTGGCAGTTTTTTGTGAGGATGTGGCTGATTTTCTGTGTCCCTCTGTGCCATTAATAGGGAGAGCTCCAAGAGCATTTTTTGGGGCAATCCACCACCGTTTAAAAACCTCCTCTCTACACTGAAGTTCCCATCATTTTCCTCCTCTCAAATCAAGGTGGTTTGAATTATTTCAGACATTTCCCGCTCAGAAAAGTCTTCCTTGAGGTTTTTTTTAGGCCTTTGGCCTCCTGCGCCAGCTGTAGGACCTTTGCTAAAACCAGGAACACAAGATCCTGGATAAAAGCCAAACCAGTGACAGCCTCGCACCTTGTCCAAGTCCACGAGGATTAAGCACTTTATGTAGCCTGAAAAACCAACTTTTCCCTGTCTGAGAGCTACGCATTTCCAAACCCAACACGCAGCTTTTGCCCGTGTCGAGAAGAGGTGAAATCCTCCAGCCCGGATTTATTTTTAGGGAGCAGGGATTTTTTGATGGCCACAGGAAGTTCTGCTCAAGCGTTCTGCCGAACATCTCAGCCCTGGCCTTGCCTTTGCGATGGAAATTTGGGGTTGCAGGGAGGTCACCTGGAGGCAGGTTGGGTTTATGATCCCCCCTCTCTCCTCCGGGAGAAGAAAGGTAGCACCACCGCCCCAAACCCCGCCCGACACCCTCCACAAAGGGGCTGGAATCCGCTTCACAGCGACTCCAACAATAACCTTTCAATGGATTCCATCACTTCCGTAATCAACAAAACATGATTCCCTCTCCGGCTTATCTGGGTGCCAAGTCCTGTGCCTGCAGCACAATGGCCGCATTGTTAGTGCAGGCTGCAGGCTAAGATGTATTTTGGTAACTGCTGCTCTTTAGAACGCAATTGTCTGCTGACAGCTATTCCAGCAGAGCTTTAACTCCTTCCAGCCACAGGAGCCTCTTCCAAGAAGGGTTTTTCTCTTTGCCCTACTGAAAGGAACCTAAACCTGGGACTCTCAGTGTTAGATAACATGTAAATGATGGTGAGTCATAGTGGAAAACCGTAGATAAAAATTGCACAAAGGCTTATTTAAGCTCCGTCTCATGATTTCTTCCCTGTGCATGAGCGTGTGAGATGTACTCACACACGCACTCCAGAATAATGCTACTATTTGTCCATCCCTCTGCCCCGCAGCTGCCTTGGAAGAGATGAGATCCAGAATAAAAATGTACTTGCACATTCATATTCATATTCACATTCATTTCCATCTCGCATTCCCCACCGAGGCACGAACAAACCCTGAACCGGCTTTAATCACTGGTACATTTGTGACAAACACCCCAATTCCCACAGTTTTTCCTCATGGAAAAGCTTGCTGGGTTTTTGCTGGATTACTAATGGGATATTCCTGCTTTACAGCCTGGGGAACAGGCAGCTGCTGGGTGATCCTAAGAACCCAAAGGCTGGGGATGGATGTCAAGGGATGGTTTCCCAGATTTCGTTCCTTGAACTAAACTAAGGAGCACACAAGGCTAAAGAACTGCTTGGAAAGAAGCTCAGGACAGGCAGAAGATCTGACTTGTGGCAGGAAACACTGAGAACAAGGTGCTGGGTTTTTTTCACTCTGTGCATGTGGTATTTCTGTAATTCAAGCTCCAGCAGCAGCCAAGCTCTGAAAACAAACCCAAAAGAAGAGCCAAATATGTCAGTAGGAGTTGGAGAGCAATTCCAGCAGTGACTGAGAGTTTAAGGATGGGAGATATTCCTTTCCCCTGAATCAGGAACCTGTGTGAAGTCCTCTGCTAAGGAAACATCCAGAGAGGAGAGAGAAAACAGCTTGGCCAAAACAAAAGGAGATTTTAATTCCTGAAGGACACAGGTTGACAAATAAGTGCCGGAAACCGTGGCTGGATTTCTGGAGAAAGGCTGAAAAAGTGCATTATATTGTAGAGAAGGAGCTTCCATCTTACCCATCCTGCCCAGCTCCCCACAGCCCAGAACTGTTCCTGGCAGGATCCTTTTATTTCTCTCTCTGGCTCAGCGCTGGGAGGCTGAAGGAACAGGGCCAGCCGACCTCACAATTAGAAATGTTCTTCCTAATGCTCCCCCGTAATTTGTCTCTGCTCATTTTCATGCATTAGCCTTTATGAGCTTCACGAGGCCACCTTAATTGCATTCCCTTCTGGCTGCTCGGGGAAGGGTTACTTGTTTTTTTTTTTTCCTCTTTTTTTTTTTTTGCATGGATTGAAAGCAGGGTTTGGAGCCAGCGTCCTGGGAGCAGGGAGCTCTGGCAGGGATCACCATCATCATCATCATCATCATCATCATCATCATCATCATCATCATCATCCCTCGTGGGGAACAGCACTGGGTGCCAGTCCCACGGCCCTGCCACGGGATGCTCCAGCCAGGCCTGGGATCACAGCCCTGTCCCTCAGACAATGCCCATTTCATTCCTTTCATGCACTCAGGGCAGCTCTGCATTTCCCTGCTTTGTCCACTGCTCCCTCCTGGAGGCACCTCAGCAAAGTCTTGGTGATTCCTTTCCTCCTGAGCACCTCAGCTGGGATTTTCACAGGCGCCCTGAGGTGGGAGCTTCCCAAATCCCGACCACTTTGCCGTGCCAAGTTCTGCCTTGCTCCACTTCTTCAGCCTCTCTGAAAACCCCATCCCTGAAAGAATTCCTGAGTCAGAGCTCATCTGTAATATCCACGCTGGAACGGAGCTCAGCAGTTCCAGAGGGAAATGAACAGTGTTGTGTGTCACTAGGGCTAATATTCCTGGTTTTTTAGGAATATTATGGATGGACAGGGTGCAGCCCTGCACTCCCTCCTCTGTGCAGGGTGAGGAAAGCAAAACTAAATTTCCCCTCTTTCAACTTGGGAAAAAAAAAAAAGTCAGATTGCCTGCTGAGAATTTTTCCTAACAAATTCAATTCCCAACCATTTTTAGGAGAGGAAACAGAAGGTAGAGAAGTGTGGCAAAACGGGAAAGTCAGGGTTGAGGTCTGTAATTTGCTCCTGCAGCAGGAAGGTTTGCAGGTGACGGATGGGGAGAGAAACAGGCACCGAAATTTGGGTTCATTAAGGAACATTCACAGGGCTGTAATTCAGGCTCAGGAAGGATTTTTTGAGTTTTGGCTGCAGACAGATGAAGTTTCACGGGGGAAGAAAGCCGCGAGGATCCCACGGCAAGGATCTGGTTTAACGCTTAAATGAAGAGTGGAGAAGCCAAGAGCCTGACAAGCAGCCTGGGGGCTCTCAGCATCATCTCCCCAGCGGGACAGGGCCAAGCTGCTCTTGGGCTGTCACCAAGTGCCGTCTGCAGGGTGCTTAACTTTGGTCAGGACCCGCTTCACTGTCTGCATCAGGCACAGGAGATCAAAACACCCAGAAAGTGCCTGTGCAGAGCAGGGGGAGATGTGAAGGCTAAAGGCGGCTCTAACCACCAAGCTACCAACTTCATCCCCCACCCACCTCCCACACACAACTGGAAATAACCTGAAATAATTTATTTAAGTGTGTCTGTAACGCAGTTACGTCTTTAATGACTTAAAGGGACGGCGCTTCACTGCGGAATAAGGGTGGATTTTCCATCGTTTGGGGGGGAAGCATCGCCCCTGCACCCGATTTCCTGAGCGTTCCTGGATGTTCTGCAGCGCTCGGTGCGTGGAGCTCCAGGCTGCTGTCTCAGGTAGTCATTACCCTCATTAACAGAGAGAAAACCACAGCACAAATGGGTTCGGCAGCTAAACTTAGCACACGGTAATTCAGTGAGAGAACAAGGAACGGGGTAATTCTCCCATCCTGCTCGCTGAATATTAGAAGGAAAAAAAAAAAAATAAAAATGCATCTCATCTTCCTTCTGCTCCTGCTGTTTGTTGCCTCAGGCACTGTCTTTTCGTGGATAATAATCCATTCAGGGCGAAGAGTTAAGGAGAAATGTTTATGGCAGAGTGCTGGGACATCATTTAGGAAGGAGGAGTAGAAGGAAGCACACAGAGTAAAATTTCACGTTGGAATTATCCAGGCTCACTGGGGATGGAAGCATCTGACTGAGTCACGTCATGAATGTTATCAATATGGTGAAGAGTTCAAATCCCCGGGATTGCCTCCCCTTTTCCCTAAAGACTTCGCCTTGACAACAGCCACAGTTTGGTCCAGCTGCTTCCAGCAAATTCTGATTTTCATCAGTTTAGCATATCGGTACATCTGCAGAATTAATTTGGGTTTCATCAGCAGAGGAATATCCTTGAATATGTTTTGTTTTTGTTTTAACGGGCCTCACTCATTTTGACCTTGCAAGTGAGCAGGGGAGCTGATAAAACCCAGTTTTTGCTGGTTTTACCACAACATGTTGACTGAACTGTAAGAGAGAAAAAAAGAGCTGAAAGAGCCAACAAACTTCTTTGGTGGTTTCTGTGCTCACAGCTTGGTAGGGACGGCACACCCCCAAAAACAGGCGAGGATTTCAGCTCATACTTTTGGCATCATTTTCCCCGTCCCCTGAATCATTTCGGTTGGAAAAGACCTGTGAGATCACCGAGCCCGATCCTTCCCCCAGCACTGCCAGGCCACCGCTGAGCACGTCCCCAAGTGCCACATCCACAGTGACTTTCAGAATTCCACCTGCTCCCTTCTTCGGCCTCCATAAACGGATTAAAACCATCATTTAGTGCGTGGCTATTCCATCCAGGGCTTGGAATAAATCATCTTTAAGGCCCCTCCCAGCCCAAACCACTCCACGATTCCGTGATTCTGGAGCGGGCAGAGGTCTGGGACGCGCTGGGGGTGTCCCCACGTGAACATAATTCCCCTCAGCCTTGTGGTCTGGACCCGAAATGTGACATTTGGGGAGTCCTGCCCTGCGAGTGTTTCCTCCTTGTAGCTGAGTCGGAAACACTCAAAGAACCGCTTCCTGTGCTGTCAGCGGGGCAAGATGAAAGCCGCTGCGAGTTTGGCATTTCTCTGAGCCCCGAAACCCTCAGCAGAGGGCAAACAAGCACGTGGCGCTACCATTTTGTTACCAGAGGGAATCTCCTGATCTTTAAAGCGCCTTTTTCCCCCGTTTACAGCGCAGAAAAAGCCAAGCACAGCCCCCAGGGTGACGATTCTCAACAACTCTTCCCCCCAAAACAAACCCGAGAGCCTCTCGTTTTCGGGAAGCTGCAGAAATGCTCTTTTAAAAGGCGCGGCACCTGAGCGGGCCGTCAGCTCCCGTTTCAGCTCGCCTGGAACAAAGCAGAAAGCGGGGAGGCAGTCAAGCCCTGGCAGCCTCTGAGGCTCATCCTGCTTCCACTCCCTGTTCCTGGTGGCAGATGGCAGCTTTGGAGGGGTGTTAAATCTGCTCATAACTTAATGGGGCGGCGTTTCTTCGAATGCTCCGTTCCTTTTCCACGGGAACAAACCACCCGTCTTCGCTAAAACTTGGCACAACCCAGCAGTCAAGAGACTAAAATGTGACTGGGGGGGGGGGGTAAAAAAAAAAAAAAATTAAAAAAAAAAATTTAAAAAAAATCACACCACCTACATCGCCCAACCCGCTCTCAAACAAACAGGGTTGTTTACTATCTTTTCTCATGTCTCCTGTCAGTTTGAGATCTGAACCCCGTGTGGTGTTCACAGCCAGGCTGCCCAGGAATGCTGAATGCGGGGTGGGAGATGCCCTGACTTCCTCCAGGCCTGGAGCTGCTGTTTGTTCAGAGGATAAAGCACAAGCCGTGCCCTGAAGTGCTCACAGCTCGAACAGAGGATGGACAAACAGCCCGTGGCACAGAGGATGGAATAAACCGTACTGGGGACCTCCCGGCTCCTGGAGGGAGAGGGCCAGATGTGCTGTGCAGGTCTCAGACCTTGTCTTGTTAGGTTTTCCACTCCCAAAGCAGCGGGGTTTCTGCAGCGGCACCATCGTTTTGGATTTTCCCCTTTTCCGTAAGTTTTGGCTGTGTCTGGGAGGGTCCAGCTGGCGGACAAGCCACCAAGGAGGTAAATCCAGGATGGCTCCAGCTGCTGCGTGGAACTGAAAGTGAAGCTGGAACCAGGAGCTTGCAGCACCCTCAGGACAGGGGGATGGGGATTTGGAGAGCAGCTTCCACCCGGGACACCCCACTCTGCACCCCCAGGGTGTCCCCCAGCCACCCCTGTCACGCAGTGCTGTGAAACGCCCTGAGCTTCTTGCACCAAACACTCTTTTTTCAGTGGAACTGTTGTGAACAATAACCAGAGGGGCTTTCTGTGGCAAATACTGAGTTACACACACCCCAAAGCCCGGGGTAAGACGTGTGCAGGATGTGTGACTGGGGCTTGGGTGGGGGGAGCCAGTGGTTATTACACTGCCCGATGTTTGGTCACTCACATGACTCTCAGCTTCGCTCCAGAACTGAGAATCGAGACCTGTTTGTGTCTGACTCTTTTTCCATCCCGTCAGCAGCTGAACCTTCTGTCACCTCTGACCGCTGCACCTGCTCACAGCAGAACCCCCAGAGCAGCCTCCAAACGCTGCTGAGCCTTGAGGTGGCCCGTGGTCAGATGTGATTCTGCCCTCCCAGGCCAGCAGGGAGAAGTTTTGGTTTTAATCCCAGCATCTGGTGTGCATTTGGTTGCAGGATAAAGGTTCATTCATCCTAAACGTGCAGATCTTCACCATCAAAGTGCTTCTGCCCAAACCCATCTGGGTGGAGTCCTCACCTCCACGCTCCTGCTGTTGTCCCTGCACTTTTCGGCCTCTCATAATTTTCCTACAAGCCGTGGCCAGGGAAAATCCTCTTGCAGCGGATCTGTCCTGAAGGAAGAGGGGTTGAAGGCAGCTGGCTGAAGTCCCTGGTGGGCACAGCACGAGCTGTGCTCACCTGGACGAGCTCTTGGAACAAGCTCTGTTATCCAGTGTCAGGATGAGTGAACAGAAGAGGCACCGGCCGCTTGGAAGGAGCTTTCCCACCCACGTGGCAGACACAGCAACACCTTGATCCGGCACCAAGGGATAGCCCAGCCCATTGCTCTCAGGCACCTCTGGGAGGCTGTGCCCTTCCCTCCCAGGAGGAAATCGGGTGGCAGGGATCCCAGCGGTTTCACAGCTCGGCTCTGGCTCGGCTGTAGGCTCCATTTCCCGCAGGGCTGATCCTGAGGTCCTCCCAGCTCCTCGCTGGTGCAGGTGCCAGCTCACGTGGGGCTCCTTTCTTCTGGAGAACGCGGCAGAATTTCCTCCCGATGTTCCTGCCTCGCTTCCCCTCCACCTCCAGGGAACTGTTATCACCCACCCCAGAACAAGCTCAGCTAAGAATCCACGGAATTAGGCGCTGGGATTTGCTTGTGTCACACTGCACCACAACTCTGTCACCTGGTTTGTAACTCTGCTCATCCCAGGGCTGGCTCAGAGCAGAGCCACATGACTGCTCTGCCTGACCACAGCCTGCTCCTGCTCTGGCTGAACAATTTCTGGGGTGTTCCACCAAGGCCGAGTTCAGAGGATTTAGCAGCGAGGTGTGACACAGCCATCCTGGCAGCCAGGAGAACAGGGGAATACCGGGCAGATAAGGCTCTCACACTGAAATGTTAAGATAATTTTTTCATCTGAAAGGCAGAAGGGGGATTTCCCACTTCTGCTAAATGCCTTTTGGCTTCCCATCAAGAGGGAATTAAGCTCAATAATACCCACCAACCTCTTGCTTGCAGTAACTTGTGTCCTCAGATCTCTCCTTTTCCTCCAAAAATCAGTAAGATCGAGCTCCAGATTCTAAGCTGCACTTGCTATGATTTAATTACGAGTCAGAGCTCTGCTTCCGTTGATTTGATGTGTCTTTGGAATATTATCTTTGGAATGGCTGTCCCACTCCTGCCCCCAGCCTGGTACCTGATGGGCTCACAGCAAAGAAATGCCCAGCCCAGATGAACCACGGCTCTGTTAACACCTCCTGCAGGCCAGGATTTAAACCTGTCTGACCCAACTCTCAAAGCTCACACTGAGATTGATAACTGAGCTCTTCCAAATGCATTTAAAGGAGCTAAGGGCACGTCCGTGCTTTCTCCCAGGTCTCTCAATAAAAATATAAGAGCAGCGCCCACACAAGTGTCTGAGGAATAGAGGGCTTGGATATCTTTGGGGAGAGAGGGAAAGCAGAAGTTTGACTTTATTTTGCCAGTAAAACTCAAGTCCTCTCTGCTGAACCTGCTGAACTCAGGTTTGGATGCTTCCAGGCATGTTTAAAGCCACCTAAAATAAAAGTTCAGGAGCCTTGGGCATCCTCTGGAGGCAATGCAGATGGTTATTGAGGCAACCTGAGATCTGAGCTTCAGAGTTTTTGTGCTTAAAAACGCAAGCAAACACACTTGAGTGCTTTTAAGTGCTTTTAAGTGCTTTTAAGTGCTTTTAAGATGATGTACTGAGCGGCGGGACTTACTGGCACACGTGGTTAAAGCACAAATGCATTAAGAAAGGGAAATTAAAATCAGGACTGGCTAACAGAAACGTTAATAACTGTGCAAAGGTGAGATTTTATTCATCAGGCTCCTACGAGTGTGGTCAGCAAGACCTCCAAATATGTTGTAGGGCGGGTTTGTGTTTCCAGTGGCAGCCTTTGCACACGATTTCCTCGCAGCTGAATCATTTCACCCCGCAGACCCTCCGCAGTCATTCACCGGGTGATTAAGATGCATTTTCCTGGGTGATTAAGATGCATTTTCCAGTTTTATGACGTGATGTTTGTCGTCAGTCTTCAGGTTCTTTTCCGAGCCAACAAGCTCTCATGGTTTCTGCTTCTAATTCTGATGGTTTGTATTGTAAAGAGGGGAGGGGAAATAAAGAAGAAAGCAAACCACACACTGGCCACAAATGGCTGCTTAACTTCAAATATCCATTGTGTATGTGTGGATAAATGTGTGCAAATGCCTGGATATTTACAGAAAATAGGTATTTTCTGTGTATTTTTACGGCTCCCAGCTCTAAGGAACCTCAGGGATTTTCAGCTTTACAGATTTGTTGTGTTTGGATAGATTTTTAACTGCCTCAGGGTGTTCTGGGGCAGCTGCAGAGATGGAAGAAGCCGTTTCCTTTCCCTCCCCAGGATCAGAAGTGCACAGGAGACAAACTGCCCCTGTGCTGGGGCCTGACAACTTCCCTGGGACTGGGAGGAGGCAGAGCAGGGAGAGAACCCAAACACCGGTGCCTGGGTGGAACACGGGACCTCCACTATCTTCTAGACACTCTCTTAGGGCTTGTAAAGATCATGGAGACGCAGAAAAGTCAGAAGTGATCCAAGAAACCAGAAGAACGCAACTTATGAAAAGTCAGAGCGGCTCTGAAACTTGCACACTTCAGGAGAGGGAGAATTATCGTTCCTCTCCTTTGAGTGCGTCACGAAGAGCGGGGGAGAGGAAGACACAAAAATCCTGTATTTCAGCATTTCCCTGCACCTAAGATGGGCCAGCAGCGAAATCACCTGTCACCAGAGCAGCGCTGTCACCAGAGCTGACCCCAGAAATAGCCACTGCTGGCAGATTTACAGCTCCACATTTCTGACCTTTGCTTCCTGCCCCGAGCAGGAGCAGTTTCATGCTGTGCTCATGGGAGAGGGAAGGGGTGGAAAGCAAGCCAGGACTGTGTTTCTGGGATGTGTTCAGCGCTCTGAGCCACCACATCAGGGGAATTGGAGATTCTGCAAGAGCAGAGACCCTGAGAAGGGAAAAAAATCTGCACCAAAACCCTGGCAAAGCTGAGGAGCAGGGCTGGGAAGCATCAACGTGACGGGGAGGAAAGGCGGCCACGTGTTCCCAGTGATGCTGAACGAGCTCCGTGGGGAGGGACGTGCCCTGCAGCTGGCTGGGAGGTCACGGTGGCCATGGCCACCTCCACGTCTGCTCTTCTTGTTTCCCCAAACCTCTGCAGAGGTGTCCCCTGGCACAGGGAGCCTGGTGGGGTGACAGTGGCCCGGAGCTGGGTGCTCACAGGGATTCAGGAATGTCCTGAAAGTCAAACCCAAAGTTAATTCCGTGCTCCCTGCAAACTTTAACCAGTGCCAGTAAAGCGCAGCACCCTGTGAGGGCTGGGTTTGTTGGGTATTTGCTGTGTGGAACCATTTAGAACACGTGCAGAGTGGGGAAATGACTCTGTTCTTAACCAGGCTGCACTCAGCTTGCTCAGGGAGGCAGAAAAAAAAATATTCCTTTACCTCAGTCCCTGCCATTCACTGAGATCAATGGCATGTAAATAGATGTTTAGGGCTTTCTTAAATCAGAACCTGAAAGTCCTTCTCTGCATGCCCCACCAGGTCCCATTCAGCCCCCAGCACAGGAGACTCATTGTCACCAGTTACTGCAAACATTTACACATTCCCTTCCCAGCCTGGCCCTCTGACCAGCTGAACCCTGCCAATCTCCTGGCCGGGCTTATCACATTTCCAGAGCTGGCTGGGATGTCAGCAGCACACAAGCCAGGCAGGAAAATCAATGCTTCCAAAGGCTGATGAATCCAAGGGAATGATTCCTCTTCAAGGCAGCGTGCTCTGAGTGAGGCCGGACAAAGGGAAGCTCTGATGGCGATCGATTTCTGAGGGAGAGGAGCTGCGTCTTTGGCTGGGTTGGAAAATGAGCCGTTTAAAAGTAAGGGCAAATAAAATCCATGCTGGCTCGGGGGAGGCGAGTGTGGCTGTGCAGAGGGTGCAGTGACGAGGCTCCATCTCTAATGAAGGGAATTGAGAGGGGCTGTGCTGCAGACACAGAAGTGCTCTGCCGTGAGAAGCGAGACGGGGAGAGCTGATAACGAGAATGAAGAACTTCCTTTGATTATTGCCTCTCATTTCCTATAATGCAATCTACATCTTGAAAGAAAAGCTCTTGTGTTAGATGTCAGATCCCCCTGCCTCCTCCGTGTGGTTAGAAGATCTTAAGCAGCAGCACTGAAAGGGAAAGGTTAACCTGAATGAGGTGGAACATAAACCTCTTTTTTTTCCTTCTGAATTATAAGATGCACGAATGCAACGTAACACCGCAGGTACAAGAGGAGCCAGTTCAGATATGCAGCCAAATCTGGCAAGCAGCAGAGCCCAGAATTTGGCCGTGGGAGCAGCCAAGAGAGTGCTGAGAGAATCACTGAGACCGAACAGGAGGGGATGGAATTGTTGTCTAGATGCCTGAATACTTTTTAAAATCTATCCCCACGCACCACTGAAAACAACTATTGAATCCCCTAGGTTATGTCAGGCATCCCGTCCCGGGCTGTGTGCTCAAACTGGACTGGGAACGTGCCTTTGGACAAAGGACAGGCTCAGTTTGCCACGAGCAGATTTTGGATGCTTCCCTCTCAGTTGGGGAAGGGTTTTCGGGGAGGGCGGGGTGCATCTGGGAGCGCTCACGCACGCCTGCCTTGCCATGCTGAAACCCGAAAAATTGACAGCCACTTTTGAAAACAGAAGCTGAATCCTTCTGTCCGTGCAGCTCCCCTCGCTGCGAAGGGGGGATGGAGATAACACTTATCACCCTGCTGATGGCAAAAACGCTGCCGGGGAGTTTCTCTGCCTTCCTCACCCCGCCGTGGGCGGCAGAGCGGTCACAGCTATTCCAGGGCCACGCCTGTGCTCGGAACCCTGCAAGGAGATGAGGCCCACGGGCAGTGGGCAGAGCCAGAGGATGGAATTGGCACATTTCAGACCAAACAGGATGCGCCGACGCATCAGAGAAAAACCCTCCCTGATCAACACCCAAGAGGAAATGAAATTGGGGCCGCTGATCCCGATACCCAAATCGAGCAGTCCTAGGGTGGGATGGCAGCCAGCTCACGGCACCACCGGCACCAAAGGACTCCCAGCAAAGCTCCCACCCTGCACTGGGTTAAAAACCAAAACTGTTTTGAGGCCGTGCTGAGTAATCCCAGTTAAAACCAAGGGGGCCGCTCACGTGTTTGAGCTTGAGCAGCGCCTTTGAAGCCCTTGCCAGGTCGGCACCAAAATCCTTCCTGGGCTCCTCCCCCGAGGTGGGACCCACATGCGGGGACCTGCGTGGCTGCCGGGAGCGCGCTGTTCAAAGGGCGGCGTTTTCCCTCTGCCCAACTCTGCCCTAAACTTCAAAAACCGCGGGGATCTTCATCCCTCAAGCACCCCTCGGCAGCTCCCAAACCCGGCTGGGATGCTGCTGCTCTCCTCTGCTCGTTTTACCACCACCACCACCACCACAAAAGCCACAGTTTTCAGGAATTTTCACTGCAACCAAAAACTCGTCTCTGCTTTGACTCATACCTTGAAGCAAAGGGACAATTATCTAATCACAACATTCAATCCCGTTCTCGTAAGCTCATCTAAATTGTTCAACTGCTTCAGATACTTCAGTGATTAGAGAGATATCCCACAAATAAACTGCCTGCGTGCTCCCGACCCTCGGAACGAACGCGCTGCCAGCAAGGGGAAGATAAAGCAGCATGGAAAAAGGATTCCTTCCTCACCACCGCTCACACCCAGCCTAAGAAACCACAAAATTTCATGTCTATTACTGAAATGAAAGTCACATCAAAGGTCCTGGAAGATTTGGGGATGTGCTGCAGCAAAAATTGAAATAATATCCAGTGGGTGGAAGGTTGATGTGGATGCCTGGAACAGCAGCTAATTTCCACCTAAGAGCACATTTTGGGGTTATTTATGCCCTGATGGCAAACCCAAATCACCCAGCTCCAAACCCAGCACTGCCAGAGGCTCTCTTTGTGTCCTCAGGCAAAAACCTTAAAACGCTTTCATGCTCCTGGGGAGGAGCTAAATTTGCAGAGACACTGAGCATCCCTTAGCCAAGGCTTCCCAGAGTGGCTGCTGACTTCAGCTCATCCATTCTGGACTTCCAGAAAGGCCTTGGCTTCCAGACACAGCCAGGCCCTCAGGTTTCACAATCAGTTCCTTCCAGTGAATAAACCCCAACCCCAGCAACAGAACTTCCTCCTGTGTGCCGCTAAGTTAGATTTTTAGGGGATTTTTTTTTTTTTTGGCTTTTGGTGATCCAAGGGGGAATCCTGCCCTCTTTGTGGTCCAGACACAGCTCCTGTGCCCCATCACTATCACAGCTCGCATCTTTAACGGATTTATCCTCCAGAACACCTGTGAGACAGGGAGTTACTGCACTCCTGAAGCCAAAAAAAGGCAGCACCCTGCACTCAGAGCTGGCTGTGGCTCAAGGAACCAAGGAAGACGCTTTTTCTGGGCTGGTGGCTCAGCTGTGTTGCTCATTTCAGCTTCCTGTGAGATCTGACAAGGTTTTCCACAGACTTTTCGCTGTCAGAAAGGATAAAACAGCCCCTGTGAGTGTCCTCCTCACTCCCACAGAGGCACGAGAGGGTTTTGGGTGCTGGGTGTGGGTTGGGTGCTCTGGCACTCGCTGCTCTCATCCCTCCCCATGCCCGCACAGCCCCATGGCTGTGAGGAGGGGCTGAGGTGACATCTCTGCCATCCTTCTCCCCTAAAACAAGCTGCTGACAGCAAATACATAAAATTCCTGAGCTGCCATGCAGGGAAATCCCACGACACCTCAGCAAGCTCCAGGTCCTCTGGCTGGAAAGCAGCGGTGGCAGCAATTACGGGAGAATTTTATCTCCATTTGTCACGGAGATTGGTGGGGGCTGAACAGAGGGAGGAATCACCAAGACATGGCAATCCCGTTCCCGTGCTTTGGCATCTCAGAACTGACTTCCAAACCTCGCCCTGCCAGCCTGGCCTCAGGCTCTTTGGGGATGCCATTTCTGTGGAAGGCTCTTCGTTTTCCCAGCCCCGCTGTTGTGTTTTCCTCCGGGCAGCCCCCGGCCCTGCCCTCTGAAAGCTCCCTTCGCAGCAGATGGGCCAAGAACGAGCACAGGAACCAGCAGCTGGTGCCTGGAGCTGCCCAGGAGAAGGTGGACAGGATCTCAGCAGGCCCCGCGCCCTCGGTCAGGCGGACTCACAGCAGAAATCTGGCCGGGCACAGCCAAGGCCAAGATCCCGGGGGGATGCACACGTTCCCCGCCGTGGGATGCGCTTCCAGAGGAGTTACAGGCTGTGCCAGTAACAGCTGGCTAACGTTGGTGGGAATGTGTGAGTCCAGCTGAACCCCGGGCACGCTCTGTGCTGCCAGCACATCATCCTGCCCCCTGGAATTCCCGAGGGATGAAAAGTCCTCTGATCTCAGTGGGGATGAGCAGCTTTGGGGCAGGAAGATGGAGAAGATGCACTGATCCCCAAAGCCAGGGTGTTTGTAGGGAGTTAAATCCTCGCTGAGATAGCACCTGATGGGCTTCTTTGGGAAGCTGGATGAGGAAATGAAGAATCCTCATCAAGCCTGGCCTTCCCGTGCAAGTAGAAAATTTCCCCTCGGGGAGCAAACAGGAAATACCAGGGGGGAGCAGGTCATTTTCCCCCTGCAAATCACACTGCTTTTACCAAATCCAAGCAACGCCCAAAAATCCCCCCGCAGAGCTGGCTTCGGGCTGGCGTGAGGGGCTCTAACTGTGCAGCTCACCCCGCACAGACCTCATGGCAGAGACTAACTGATGGCTGAACAGGACAGAGGATGGATTCTCCTGCGTTCGCTGTGATTCTGGAGGGCAGCAGCATCAGCTGTGCAGTGCTGGGGGGTTCTGTGGGCCCTTCCTGACTCAGCCTCTGCTGCGCTTGCCTGACGTGTCCGAGACCCAAATAATCGGGTTCCCGTGGATCCAGCTGCCTGGGAAAGCAGGATTATGTGCTCCAGCTCCAGGCAGGGAGCTGGAGTCACTATTTATGAAATACTCCACAGCCCCAACACATCAGTGTGCTGTCAAACACCTGAGGTTTCTATTTTCCTTCCCCGAGGCTTTGGTACTGACTCTTATTTATGCCCAGGCTTTTTTTTGCATTCCCTGAATGGTAGAAAATCCCCGTTTCGCTAAAGGAAACTTTGCCAGCAATGGAAGTTGGGTTATTTCTGGGGAAGATGCTCGGCTGGTGTGCGTTATTATTGCTCCAACAAAGGAAATGGTGCTGGGCTGATATACACTGCTGGAAGGCTTTGCCCCTCAGAGCACGAATGCATTTATGATACAGCCATGAGGAGACTGTAAAGGGAACAGAAATGTGATTTGTAAGGTGCAGCTGTAAACTCCATTTACTCCCAGGCTTGCTCCTGTTGCCCATGCACTGGTGTGAGCATGAAGCAGCTCCAAATCTGGGTTAGTGGCAGATTTCTTTGAATGGAGCCTGGGAGAACTGGCTTATCCTTGGCTAATGCACTGTGATTTGACACTTGCTGGGGCTTGGCAGCTCCTCTGCGAAGGAAATATCGATTGTGAGGCACAAATCCAATATAATTGTAGAACAAGGGAGCAGGACATCATTGACACCACTTAGAGCCTGCAGCTCTGGAGAGCCCTTTGTCTCGAGTGGATGGCAAACGTTAATTAAGGTGCCCTCTCTGGCATCAGGAGCCTCGATGCATTGTCTCAGGCTGCATTTTCCTGCCTGTGAGATGGGAATGGTGCTTATCTGGGAGTGGCTGCTCCTCACAGAGCCGTTCTGGTGCAGCTGTGGATTTACCCATCAATCTAACTCGCTGTAACTACGGGTAACCACTGGGGAAAAAGGGATTTTGGAGGCAATGCTGGGATCAGGGCCTGGCTGCTTCTTCTGTGGCCTCTCCCCATCTTCTCCCCTCCAGAGGCTCTTTCTGGCTCTATTTAGTGTCAGCTCCTGGAGCAGGGAGGATGTTTACCTTCCCTCCAGGGCTGTGGGACATAAAAGTCAGGTTTCTGCTCACCGGGGACATACAGGGGAAAAATGATCACAGGGGTTTCAACTCAGCGCCAGCTCAGGGCCTGAAATTTGCATCACGAAACTGCAAATCGCTCTCGGTAAAATGGGGAACAGCTTAGAAGAAAAACAGCACCACCTCATCTATTTCAGGTCTTCCCAGTGCCATTCAATGCCTGCTTGGGTGGAAATGTTTGGGACATCTCGGTGTCAGCCGTTCCAGCACGTGCTCAGGGGCTTGGATGAATTAGGCCATTAATGGGATGAGTCGTGGAAGAACTTGCTGGATTTCATTAAGCAGAGGGGGGAAAAAAAACCCAGTCATTTTTACAAACCAGGAGATGAGAAATCTCCCTGAAACACCCCCAAGCTCTACACTGGCAAATGATGTCACAGTCAGCAGCCCCAAGTGATTAATTCTGCACGCTCACGAAGAGCGGAGCACCACTAACGCTTCGTGGAAGGGGAAAAGTGGCACTTGCCTCGTGTCTGATCGTGGCAGGGGGTGATGGGTGTGAGCGAAGCACGGTTAAAACCTCTCCCCGTGCCAGGCTGCGGGTGTCTCTCAGAGTTCCCAGTCTCTGGGTTTAGCCCAGAGGGCAGATATCCCAAGGTTTGCTCAGCCACATCCAGCAGCATTCCCAGGGTGTTCTCCTGCCGACAGGGACCGGCCTGCAAGGTGCTGGCAATGCCAGAATTCAGCCTCAAGGGCACAGGTTTGGTGTCTGAGGAAAGCAGACACCAAGCACATCTCCTCTCCCTCATTCCAGGCTCAATTTATAAATGACTGGTTTTCTGTTTAAATTTTATTCGGGTCCTGACCATACCTAAAGGATTTTGCCATACCTGCACATGTGTTCTTTTGGGAATCTTTGTGAGGAGTGGGAATTCTGAGGCTCCCCAGGGGATGGAGGAGCACTCCTGCTTCCCAGGTGCATGAGGCTGGTGTCTCTTAGCTCTGTACCACGAGTTGTGGGTGTCCAGGAGTACCTCAAGCAGCACCTTTGGCTGCGGGGACGTGCTAAACCTTCAGGAGAAATTTTAGGAGAGCGGGTTTAAGGGGCAGCACGTTGTGAACACGGACAAGAGGTGCACGGTGTCTCAAACACCGCTTGTGCAGGCTGCCAGCCGCTTTGTTGCCTCAGTTTCTCACTGGGGTTTGGTTTTTTTTTCCCCTCCACGTTGCTGCTGCCCAGCCTCAGCCTTTGTGCAGAGCCGGGCAGCACAGAACAAGGTGGGGACAGGAAAACGCCCCGGCCTCTTCTCTTTGGGTGTTCACAGAGGGGCAGAGCAGCCCATCGTGGAGCACAAAGGCTGCAGAGAGCCCTGGTGCTGGGATCCAAAACGCTGTCAGCTGCTGAACTCCAGCTCCTTTGATGACTCTGCTTGTTGAGGATAATTAGACTGGTGCAGCACAGACACACACACGGATGTCTCTATTCTTCCTGCAATTGCACAGCACACGCCGTGAATCCACGATGAGCTCTTAGTTAAAACCCAGGGCGGCGTTTTCAACCCCGAGCAAGGTTTGGGAGTCCGAATTCGCTTTCAAAAGTGACTTAAAAACACCAAAGAGTCCTCAGGAGCCAGCAGGGTTAGCACTTGATGTTTAAAAGCACCACATTTTTAGGGGGTTTTTTAAAATATTTTTTTCTCGTGATCTTTCAAAGAATGGAATTCCCCCCCTGACTTCTGCCAGTCTCGAGGGCTTGCAGCACCCTCTGAGCACAGGCTGTTGCATAGGGAAGGGGCAGCAATAACCCAGGGATGAACTTCCAGAGGGCTTTACAAGAGGCAGAATTCTGCAGGAAACAGCCCAACACGCTGCCACGGCCACCAAGGGGGAAGGAGAATCAGCATTTAATGCCAACAAGGCTCCGTTCAAACATGCTGGGTATCTGAAATCCTGAGCTCCTCTGGCCACTCTTTGTCTTGAGAAGCTCATCAGTAAATTTAAACTGGCTCCTGACAGCGGGATCAGGTCTGGAGACAGGTGAAGAGAAAGAAGAAGGGACAGAAGAGAAAACACTGGTGTCTGCATCTCCCAAAGCTGATAGGAAGCTTGAAAGGGAATTGCATCCTAAGGATCAGGTTTTTAACTGCCTGGGGCTTTGACACAGAAGGCACAGAGCAATTTTTCAGCTCCCTCAGTGACATGTGAGGTCGGGGTTGGACTTTCTGAGCTCCTGTCCTTCCTAGAGCAGAGGGGAGGATCAAGTTCAGGACCTTGGCTCCGAGACAAGAAAATCATCAGAGGGACGGAAGCCCAAGGAAATGTTTTCTTGTCACCATGTAATTTTAATACCAAAACAAACCAAGTACTCAGGGACCAGGAAACTCTCTGACATCTCTGTCAGCGTTTGCCAAAGTCAGATAGCCTTGAAAACCACATCTCAGCAATCCAGGGAATGCTGGCTGCTGGCTGACCTGGGACCTCCCCGTGTGTGGTGATGCTGCTTAAACACTCAAACACGAGATCCCAGTGAAGCGCGGGGTGTGCAGGCACTAGAAAGGGGTTTGCTTTTTGTTTTGCCTCCCTGAACACACACGAGCTTGTTCTCTGGGCCAGCAAGTCCTGCAGGGACTCCCTGACCTTGGCCAGGCAATCTTCGTGCCGGGGTGCTCTGTCCTTAAACTCCTTCCTCGATGTTTGTGGCAGAAGCATTTTCTTTGTGGATACCAGCCCCGAATGTCTGATTGTTCCACGTCTCCCAGCCATCATTAATCAGATCTGATTAATGGCAGTTCTGTGTCCAGCATCCTGAATCACTGGGGTAACACCGAGCACCCGCTGCTGCCATTCTCATTTTACATTTTCCTTATCACAGGAGTGACTCCTTTGCCTCTGAAAAGAGGTCTCCCTCCCTCTGAAAATGTTGTACCGTGTCATGGAAATGGTTGTTCTGCTTAGACCAGATCTAAGTCTTGTCATGAATGGACTGAATTTAGATTCAGAATCTATTCAGACTGGATAGATTTAGGTGCAAGTATCAGCCTAACTACAGACTTGATATCTAAGCTTCTCTGTGTCTCAGTTTTCGGAACACACAGTGGAAATAAAGGGCCCTCTGTGGTTTGTTATCACTTTAGATCTTTGAAGTAAGGAACTGTCTCACAGAGATACCCCTACCCCAAACACACTGGAGCCACTGGCACGGAACAACCCGAATCCAGCAGGCATCATCTCAGTCCCCCAGCAGGAATCTGCAGTAAAGCCAGTGGAGAACAATTAAAACTCCACGTGCAGAGCAGCCACGGGGCTGAGTCCCAAATGGATGTTTCTGCAGCCTTTCTCCAGAGCACCCTCCTGGCAGCTGCTGCCTCATCGCACTGTCCCCGTCCCGCTGCAGACCTGCTGGATCCCCTCCAGCACAGATGGACAGAACTGCTCCGAGGCCTCAGAGCTGACCCAGGAACCACAAAACACAAACCAGAGCAGTTCATGGCTCCGACTGCTCCAGCCTCATCCCCTAAACCCCGGTGTGGGCAGAGCTGAGTGCAGGGAACCGGGGGCTCTGTGAGTGACCTCCCACAGGAGCACCTCCAGCAACTTCTGCCCCTGTCACCACTTGGAAACGGGTCACAAACTCTTCCTAGGAAGCTCCTGCTCACAAATGTCCTTAGGCAGGACTGGGAATGGAAGAATTTTCTTAGATGGTTTCTCTGCCACACAATCCACGGCTCTGTCCAGGCCCCAGACCTGCTGTGTTGAGTGATCAGCACAGACAGAGCATCAGGGGAAGCTTTTCCCTAAGCCCTCGTGGCTGCAACACCTGGATTTTCTATTTAAGAGTTCCTCCAGTGCTGCTAAACTTGGAAATCACTTTCAGTGGAGCCTCCCAAGCTGCTGCTTCCAGCAACATTTCTGTCCATCAGCTTCTTCCCTCGGGATGGGGTTTCCCTGCACAGCCTGGGCCAGCACGAGTCACTGGGAACCAGGAAAATCCTTCAAATGCTCGGGCTCAAGTGGGACTCAGGGCTGGTTTTGGTCTTTGTAATGGGATGAATTTCAGCCAGGACTACGTGCAGAAAACAAACACCCTGAAGGCAAGGCCCTGCAGGAAGGGAAACCACCTCAAAATCCACAGATTATCAGCAGCGCTTCGCTTCCATGCAGCAATTTCCCCAATCCAGCTCCAGCCCTAGAGGAAGGAGAGACTCCCAGCCCTGCTGTGCTGAAATCCTGCGATGTTGCTAAGTCTGTTACTAAGCAAAACATGTCCTAGCAGGCTAAAAACCCTTCCAAAACACCAGAGAAGCTTTTGCTGTTTGTAAACTGGATCTGAGCTTCGTTTCTTTGACAATAATGAAACCCTGAATGCTAAATTCTCATCGTTTCTGAGAAGGTAAACCCAAGGCAGACTGGTTTTACTCAGGCCCAGGGGAATTAACTCCTCTTCAGGCCACGAACACAGAGTTAAATCCAGGCCCAGCTGAGGGGAAGGAACATCCATTTAGTTCTGGAAAGCTTTGCCACCTGTGTCATGTCTCCTGCTTATCAGAGACAGCACAGAGACAGAAAGAGCACAACAGCTCTAATTTAAGTGTTCTGGTTATGGGCAGTGATTTACCCAGCCTGAGTAATGGCAGGGACCAGGGAATTATCTTCATTTTCTTAGGCCTGGATCTCTTCTGAAACAGCATCTCAGAGCTGTGGCTTGAGTTCAGAGCTGGATGCGGAAACAAAATCATTTTATATTTTATACATTTATATATTCACACACAAATGGGAACCCAGAATTGGAACAAAGAAAGCAGGATCATTTTTTTTCCTCATAGTAGAATTTTAACTTTTCTGGTTTTGAGGGTGTTTGGGAAGAGTATAAAGGCTGGCATGAAACTTTTAAAACTTGCAAATTCTGGAGCCACATTGATTTCTACACCATGGAGGATAAATAAATTCCAATAATTTAAGTTTGGTCAAAGGTCTTCTTCCATCCTGACTGAAACTGCAGTCCATCACTAATTTTTTTTTTTTTATTTTAGCCTTTTATAGACACATTATGGATTTTTTTTTAATTGCTTCTACATGCATGAGAGTTGTAAGCGATCCCCTGTGGCTCTGATGGCCTGTAAATTACTTTGTGCTTTTTCTTCTCTCTGCTCTCAGGGAGATACAGGGATTAAACACAACAGTGGGAGGTGCTGGCAGGCAGAGCGGATGAGAATTACGTGCAACCACTGATGGGAACTTCATAACAAGACGATAAATAACATTTTGGGGCAACTGGGAAATAATATTTGTATGAAATCTCTTTCTGGGGGAATCCTCTTGTTGCGCTGAGGGCATTGGAGCACTGGGGTCTGGTTTGGCCTTTGTGTGAACAAGGGTAAAGTGTTTTTTCTTGGTGCCCAAATTGCAAAATGGGAATTATAACATCACCTTTGCCTTCCTTCCTTGCTTAAATCGGCGACTCCTCGGGATGGGGACAGCCCGTGGGAGCAGACAGTACGTAATCCCAGGGGCTAATTGCAGAATGAAATAATAATGGCTGTGTGCTGGCAAAACCCAGCAGGGCAGAGCAGCAGCTCGTGGTGCTGGCTCACGGGGATGACACACGGCACCGGTCAGAGCAGGTGCCACGCTCGGGCAGAAGCTCCCAAAGGTGCTTTGAACATCACCCTGCGATTTAGAGGAGCCCTGAACTGAAGCTGGTGCTGGGACGAAGGGAAACAGGGCTGTGCCAAAAAATTCTTCAGAGGGGGGAACAGGGAAAACATCCAAGGTCTCAGTCTGGGCTGGGGGACATCAGTGCTGCTGCAGTGATTTCAGCACCTGGCCTCAGTGTATCTGAGTTCAGAAAGAGCCTTGGTTCAGAACCCAGTTCAGAAAGGAAGGACACACCCTTTGATGGGCCCTTCGTCCCCAGTCCCCCATAAATCACCTGCAGGATGGACAAGCAAAGGCTCGTTTAACAACACAAGATCCACGGCAGTTTTGCACTTGCTACCTGACATCCTCTCTTGGTTCCAGCCTGGCTCAGCCCATTTTCTCCCCTTAACTCGCCTGGTCTATATGAACCACCCAGCAGCAATATCGGAAACAATATTCAGCCTTTCACCTTTGATTATTTTAACATACACAGGGTAAAGATGGAAGTCAGGCAATGTAAGGGTCTCACTCCTGGCTCAACACCACACCTGAAAATTCTGATTCCAGCTCACCCCTGTGTCTGTGACCCTGCCTGACCTGCTCCTCTCTGTCCCCTGCCCCAGTCAGTCCCCCAAAAAGCCAGGGGGCCGCTGCTGCCAGCAGCGATGGTATTTTGTGTCATGCCTGACAGACTTGTCTGACAACTTGGAGGTTTGTTTTGCATAAGCCACCCAAACAGATGGTCACCACTTTTAAGTACCAGCCTGGCTCGTGTTTGTGTGCACAGAACTGAAATCCCATTTCACTGAGTTCCCCGTCTCCTGCTGCAACTGTGGCTTTGGGGCAGGAAACAGAGCTGGGAGGGTTTTGGGGGAAAACTCACAAGGGCTTTAAGGCTACTCCTCCATTCCACCTCTGGCAGGGAGATGATGTTTTTACCTCCCTGGCATCCTGGTATTCTCATTCCCACTTACAGAGAAGTATGCTGAGAGGTAAAAAGCATTTTCTGGACCTTTAGGGAATGTCCTTCTGCCATGCACTCCTTTCTCTCAAGCTCCCAAACCTGTGCTCCGTTCTACATCCTACCCTTGGTGGCACCGCTTGCATTTTATTGGGTTTATTTCCGTTTTGCTTCCTGTCTGAATTTTAATGACTAATTATTTGTGGGCATTTCCAGCAGGCTGGAGCAGGGGCACTCACTGCTCCTTCAGGTGGGATGAGAGGTCCCTCTCCCAGCAGAGAGCTGAGCTGTCACACAGGCTTATCTTGAACTCAGTATCAAGACAGCTTTACCCATCTGCCTGGATTTTCAATAAGTGCTTTTTGCATTGAGGGTTATTTTACCCTTTTTCTGCCTTGCTCCCCGTGTTTAACCTTCTCTGCTCTGCATGATGAAGCTCTGCGTGCATTTTAACAAATGTCAGTGCTTTCCTGGGCAGGAATGTGGCCACAGACACAGTTCCTGCGGCAGGTAAGAGCAGGGCTGCCTGGCAGCCGTGATGGCACTGTTGTGCAGGTAAGAACCACTTTCATTCATAGGATCAAGCTGGTTTTTTCATTCCAGCTCCGCTGAAAGACGCACATCTTTTCTTCCAGCCGAGCGGAGCGTGAAGTCACCGCTCTGCTCTGCCCTTCATTTGCATTCCCTGTATCTGAAAGCCGTGTGCTGATCTCAGGAGGTAACTGACAGCAAAGGAGTGCAAAGCAGCACCACGGAAAACAAAAATAAGATTTCCTGCATGTGCTGGTGGATCCACGCAATCCCATGAATCCACAAGGAACACATGTCCTTAAACTGCGTGTGCCTGTCTCCATATTTGTAAAAAAAACCCTGTGACAAGCCAGGCTGCAAAACCCCGGAGTTCTGGTTGGTATCGACAACAAACGGAAAACTTGAGCAGATCAAGGAACCGTCCCGATCCCCCCCGGTTTCATTTGCATCCTAAAGCGAGCAGTCGCACTTCAGGAGTCACTGTTCCGTCATTAAGTTATCATTAGTTTGCTGCCTGATTAATTTAAAGCATAAGCACACGCAGGGAGATTACACCAGGGCATAAATCGGACAAGAAAAACCGAACCACTCCGGGCTACGTACGGAAATTTACTTCTGCTGCTCCGTTGCTTTTAGGGTGACTCGTACACGGATTAAAGAAAATCCCCCGGGCGTCCGAGCTAAAGCAATTTCAGTTTGGGTTGCAAAAACTGCCTCCCTGGCGATCTCCAACTTGCCGGCGATGCGGGCGGGCTGCGGGGACGGGACCGGGTGTGCCCGGGGCCCCTGCCCGGCCGCCGGAGGATGCGACCCGAGCATCCCGCGGGGTCTACAGCATCCCCGGGCCGCTCCGGGAGCGCATCCCCCGCTGCCAGGAGAGCATTCCCAGCTGTCCGGGCCGTTCCGAGAAGGCATCCCCGCGCCGTAAATCCCCCGCAGCCCCGGGGAGCATCGCCCCGTTGCCCCGGCAGCGCATCCCCCCGGCTCTGGGAGCCGGGAGAGCGTTCCCCGCTGCCCTGGCTGCTCCGAGAAGGCATCTCCGGGCCGCTCCGGGAGCGTATCCCCTCGCAGCCGGGGAAGCACTGCCCGCTGCCGGGAGAGCATCCCCCGCTGTCCGGGCCGCTCCGGCGGAGCATCCCCCCGCTCCGGGAGTGCATCCCCCTGCCCCGGCAGCGCATCCTCCTCTCCGGCAGAGCATCCTGCCTCTCCAGGAGCGCATCCCCCCGTTCCGGGAGCGCATCCCCCCGTTCCGGCAGAGCATCCTCCCTCTCCGGGAGCGCATCCCCCCCCGTTCCGGCAGGGCTTCCCCCCGCTCCGGCAGCGCATCCCCTCCGCTTCCCGGCTGGATCCCCGGCTCCCCGGCGCTCCCTCCCCGCGTCCGGCCCCGCTCCAGTCCGGAGCAGCGGAGCCGAGCGGCGCCCGCCGCTTCTCTCTCTCTCTCCCTCTCCCCTCCGTAAAGCGAAAGAAAGGAGGGGGAAAATCCTGCGGGGCAGGGACTTACGCCCGTGCTTTGGGGAAGCCCATGGAGAGCAGGATCTCCAGCGACGAGCCATGTTTGATGGTCCCGGCGCGGTGCTGGCGGTTCCGCCGGGGGATGACTTTGCTGTACAGCTCCTCTCTGGCAGCCAT